>PVJI01003036.1:0-21492 GCA_004026765.1 Micronycteris hirsuta
TCAGTGGATTAAGAGCGGGTTGCAAACCGGCTCAAAGGGTCACCGGTTTAATTCCCAGTCAGGACACATGCCTGGGTTGCAGGCCAGGTCCCCAGTAGGGGGCCTGGGAGAGGCAACCACACATTGATGTTTCTCTCCCTCTGTTACTCGCTCCCTTCTCCTCCCTCTAAAAATCGATATATAAAATCTTAAAAAAAAAATAAAGGGTGGCCAGCAAAGACTTCACTAATAGATGACATTTGAACAAAGATCTAAAGAAGGTGAGGAAGTAAGCCTTGCTGATATGTGGGAAAGAGTGGTCCAGGTTACAGGAAAGTAAGTGCAAAGGCCCTGAGGCAAGAGCATGCCTGCCTTCTATGGGGGAATAGCAGAAGAGGAAAGGGAAGCAGTAGGAGGAGGAGAGATGTAATGGGGCGGGGGAGGAGGTATAGGGCTCTATGGGCCATTGTAAGGACTTTGTCCATTACTTGAGTGAGATGATGGGAGCCATTTAAGGTTTTAGGCAGAGCAGTGACATGCCTGATTTATATTTGAAAAGGTTACTCTGGCTGCAGTGTTGTGAACAAAAGGTAGGATGCAAAAGTATGCACAGGGAGATCAGGTAGAAAGCTCTTGCAATGGCGCTGGCAGGAGACGATGGTGACTTGGAAAGGGTGATCTTGTGGAGTTGGTGACAAGGGCTTGAACTTTGGAGACATTGTGATGATAGGAATCAGCTGATGAGTGTCTGAGAAAGGTTTCTGGCCTGAGCAAACTGGGGCTTTGGAAATGCCATTTACTGACATGGGGAAGACAATTATGTACCAGGCATTGTTCTAGTTGTTTAGGAATTAGAACAAGTTTTTTGGAGGGGGGGCGGAGGGGAGGTCTGTTTTGAACAAGCTAAGATCAAGAATAGATTTCTAAGCAATGATGTCATGTAGACAGCTAAATATACTAGTCTAAACTGGAGGTATAAATGAAATAAAAAGATCTTCATTAGCTAGGATTTCTATGGGCGAAAACAAGCAGGAAAAGATAAATTAGCACTGCTGTAATTAAAGTTTTTAGATCTGGTGGTTTAGTTTCAATCACACAGCTGTAAATAACAGATTGCACCCATCTGGGGCTCTGCCCGTGCTTCAGACTACAACTGTGTCAACCTCAGCATCCATGGGAATTGCCTTCTTGCTCTGTACAACATTGAAATGTGATATAGAAACACGTCGTTACCCAGTAGGTAACTAATGGGATATCAGTGAGTTAAGTCAGAGTGATGCAGCTGAAGCTGAAGAATATCCTCCAGACCAATGCATTCTGGGAAATCACCATAGATGTTACAGACCTTTGTGATAACACTGGGACCATCAAATACACAAACTGAAGAATTTTTTATATTATTCATCTATTCTACAATTGTTTCTGCACCTTCCTGAGACTTTTTCCCTTGTAAGAAATAACGTGAAGGTCCAGGTACAGGTCAGAGGACACCCAGCCGTCTGCGGTGGTTGTTGTGGGTGTGCCTGTGGGCATCTCCCGTCTCAGTCTCGCCGTCTCTGGCTTCCCAAGCCTGTTTGGGTGCCAAGGGCAACACGAGGGTGTCCTGAACTGTAGCTTGTAGCTGAGGGTGACCCCAAAGACAATGTGGTAGCCACTGAGGTTGTGCTGTCACCTGAAACGTATAAATGACCAATTTCTATATCCTACCAGCACTCTTCAATCTTTTCACTCTTTTTCACCTTCGTCAACTTTTAATTTGCTTTTTTTTTTTGCTTTGCTGGTGAAGTTGATCATGTCTTCAATATAGTCATTGGCTGTTCTTATTTCTTCTTTATATCCTGTCACTTTTGACCAGAATTCTTGATACCCATAGTCTGTTGGTTTTATTTCTAGTAGAGCATGAATTGAATTTGTCTACTTTGTAAGACCTTCAGTGTGTTCTGTCCTGTTCCAACTGGTCTATGGATGCACCCCAGTACTCTCTTTGGTTTCATTTCTGGTGGCAGTGGACTTACGCATGTCCTGACGTTTTACACAAGCAAACTTGTCAACCCCCTCCTCATGAATGGCCACCTGGAGAACATGAAGAAGGCTTTTTCTTTCTTTTTTTTCAAGATTTTATTTATTTATTTTTAGAGAGAGGGGAAGGGAGGGAGAAAGAGAGGGAGAGAAACAGCAATGTATGGTTGCCTCTCACATGGCCCTCACTGGGGACCTGGCCTGCAATCCAGGCATGTGCCCCGACTTGGAATCGAACCGGGACCCTTTGGTTCGCAGCCCGAGCTCAATCCACTGAGTTATACCAGCCAGGGCAGAAGGCTTTTTCATTCTCCTCCATTGTCAATACATTGGCTCCATTTGTTGGGTTTGTATAACCCAATCGAGATATCCGTGGTCTTATCCTTCTTGGTGTGGCCTCATGACAATTTTATTATTTGCACAATAATAAAAGATGTATTTGCGCAATACTGCTTATCCTTGTCAACTTTTTGGCATTTAGAATTCTGCACAGTCTTTAAAAGTGAATGCCTGAAATCAAACACCTAACTCACTGTCTGCACACCTTCTTACATCTTTTATGAATTTGGATGGGTAAATGTGGGGCTGGATGATAAAGAAGAAACTAGTAGGGCCCTGGAGGTTATAATCACTACCAGACTCAGGATTTCTGGGGGAAAGAAAAAGCTATGTTAAACAGATGAATCACACCCTTGCTGTCATTCTAGCTTAAGTAGTTCCAAGACAACCAATAGCAAGCTATCACAGACCCCACAAGCTCTGTTAGAATTGTGGCTGTCTTTGTTCAGTTGGGATAATTGTAAAAATAATCTGGCTTCCACCATCACATGGAGTCCACACAGTGCTGCACTGTTCCCTATCAACTCCACAGTCCTGCTGGGGTTATAGATACTGGCGCCTTGGTGATTGCCAACATAAAACTATTTCAACTGTGGTGCCCTGATGCCCCAATTTAGGTAATGCTATAAGTGAGTTCGTAGATAAACATAGCATTCTTTGTAAGCTCTCTAAAAGGTCAGTGGTAGCGTGCTTCCTAGCACGCAAAGGGAAACCGAATAACAACAACAGAATCCTGCTTTGAACCCCGCAGCAGAAAGGGTGAAGTATTAGACTCTCTAACGGGGAATAGTTCCACATTAAAGTGCCAGTCTGATGAACAGGTTAAGAAGGAAAAAAAAGTAGTGGATAATTAAAATTCATAAAGTCACTTTTCACTTTGGGAACTGATGCTTAGAGATGCCCTGAGGGATGTCAATGGGGCCCAGGGAACCTCTTCAGTCCAGTAAGTCCAGTGATAAATTCTCTCCCACATCCTCCTGCCCCCGCATTCTGTTGTTTCAAAAATAATGCCACTTAATTCAACTGCATAAAGGTGATCTATGTCTTAATGTGCAGCTTGAAAACAATTGTCCTACTATTTGTATCTGCTTCTCTGCCAATGAAGAAAATATATATGTGTGTGTGTATACACACGCACATATATATACACACACGTGTATATATATTTGTAAGCGTGTATACATGCTTACTGTAATATATACCTGTGTATGGACAAATAATAAAATTTTCTCCTGCCAAACTGTAAGCAAATGTTTAAAATTTGCAAATAGTTTTATCTCCAAACATCACCCAAACACAGTAGTCCCACGGGAAGCATTAACTCATAATTTCTCCGTCCCATGATCAAGCTGATTCGGCAGGGCCGGATGTAGAATTCTTGGTGAAGAGGAGGCTGAAAACTCCAAGCTGGAAGACAGAGAGCAAGAGTTGAAGTGTCTCTCTAGATATGTCTTTGGAAAGGGTAGGCCCAAGGCTGACATTGGAAATCCTGGGATGTCAGAGTGGTTTTACATCATTAAGTCAGTTATGGTGTCATGTAGAGAATAAGGCAAGTCTATGAACCAGGCTTCTCTGTCTGAATCTCTTGGGCAGGAAAGAGGGAAGGGAGGGTGAAAGGTTCATTCGGAGTCTTCCATTACTTAATAAACAGCTTAAAGTCAATATCCCAGAAAAGCAGCTTTAGGATGGCAAAACCTTGGTTCCCTGCAGTTGTTTCAAATTCTCAGTCTGATAATTCCAACACTCCTGCCATGTCTTTTTCTGGTGCTTCCTCTGCCTTTCTGAACTGTGCTTTAGCCTTTTACTATGCCTTGTAATTTTCCTGATAGCTGGACATGATGTATCGGGTGAAAGGTCCGCTGTAAACAGGCCTTTGACAACATGGCGGTGCGGGGGTAGAAGAGGCCTTCTGTTGTCCTGTGATTAGGTCTCAATGTTCTAGTGAGCCTGTCCCTCTGGACTGTGAACTTCACGAGTGTTTTAAATTTTCTTCTCTGACTTTAGGTGTGAGAGGATGTCTGGAGCTGACTGGAATTGAGTACTTCCCTTCCCCCAGGTCAGTTAGACTCTGATTATACCCTACCAATTAACTTGTTTCCCCTGATGACAGGTCTTGCTGAGAAGAACAGAGTGCCCTGGCTATTTCAAAAATGGTCATGTTCCCCTGCCGGAAGCATGAGGGCGTTTTTCACCAATATTTACTCTGGGAACGTGGTGCACGCCTGGAGGAGGTAAATCTCCAAAACTGTGCACCCCTTCCATGACTGGGCCCCCTTGGAGATTTTTAACTCTCAGAACTGTCCGCCCTGAGCCTCCAGCAATTTGTCATCAACAGTTCAGGCTCCCCTGGCGCTGGTTCTTGTGGTGGTTTTGGCCAGGGAGTCTGCTCAGGAAGCGAGGGCTCCCTGTATTGCCTGTCTCTCCAATTTGGGGGGCAGCAGGCTGCCCTGTGTCCTCCCCTCTCTTATGGGATCCAAGAAGAGTTGATGATTTTTCCATGTGTTCAGCTTTTTACTTGTCAGGAGGCAGTGGCTACTTCTAAGCTCCCTACGTGCACAACCGAAAACCGAAAGTCCCCACGCTTCATTCTCATACACCTGCAGGAGTGTGCGTAGGTGCTGTCGCATGTGCATGTATGTGTGGTGCATGTGCATGTGCTTCAGGGCACCTAGTAGTAATGGCCTTACTGGCTAAGAACTGGAAGTAAGAGTCTGGTGGCTTCAAAATCCCTCAGGGGACTAGTTAAATTGTCTTTATTTTTACTTTTCTGAGCATTTTTAAATATCAGAATCTATAGTTTCACATTAGGACTGTGCAGTGGTTTTCTCCTTGCTTTGGGAAAGAGAGATGTCTGTGAGGGATGGTCCATGGAGGTCGGCGGGGCGGGGGGAGGTCGGGGGGCGCAGTGCAGGGGGCAGAGGAGGGTGAGACTGAGCATTCACACACTTTTTCTGGGAAACAGCTTCAGGTTGGGTGTCACATGTTTTCCTGAGAGTTTTAGATCTATCATTTCCTGTTTCTCCATTCTTTTAGAAGCCTCTTTAATTTATTTTTGTAAAAAAAATGTCATCAAGCAGCTAAGATGAGAGAAAAAGAGAAAGAGGGAAGGAAGGAGAAAGAAAGAATGAGAAGAAAGAAAAAGAAAAAAGAAAGAAAAGGAAGAAAGAAAGAGAAAGGAAGGAAGGAAGGAAGGAAGGAAGAAAGAAAGAAAGAAAGAAAGAAAGAAAGAAAGAAAGAAAGAAAGGAAGAAGGAAAGAAAGGAAGAGGGAGAGAGAGACAGGAAGGGAAGGTGGTTTGAGGCGGTGACACTTGGTTCAGATGTAAACCCCAGAGGAATTTAAAACCTGTTCTTGGGCTTTATTTCTACATTTCAGAGTCTTTCCTCACCACTTACCTCCACTTCACTCCCAGAAATAGTAATTTCAGATTTGGAGAGGGGTGAAACATTTTCTGAGAAATAGGTTGGGTAATGGTCATTTGAGGGTAAGATCTTTCAACAGGTTAGGAGGGTAAAAGACCTTAAATGTGTTGGTTTAGTTTAAATGTAATGGCTTCAGTCTTATTTGTGGAATAAGAATTAAAAAACATAACCAAAATCATTGGTAGGGGTGGGCTAAAGTGGGTAGCTGATTAAGGGATTGATTTGATGATAGTAACATGAAAGTTGGGGGATGGAGTGGCAGGATTAATTAGAAAGACATGGCCAGTGTAGTGTACTACACTCGTATTTCCACAGTTTAAGACTTCTGTCCCTGGTTAGAGAGCTAGGGTACAAGTAAGTCCTCAGGACGGAGTCCCTCCTTCCGTGACTCCTGTTCCACTTTATGCATTCGGCAAGCAGGATACAAGCCTCGTTCCCTGAAAGACTGTAGGGGAAAAGCAAGCACTGGCTCTGTCACGCATCTCCATTGTAGGTCCCACCCAAACTGTTGCATCTTTGCAAAATTCTCCCCTCCTCCACCACATCCCCAAATGCCCTGGACATGGGCTTTGAAAGGCTTTTGTTGGCCTTCAATTTTCACACCTAGCACCCCTCACAGTTCAGTGTGATGTGGGCCTTACATTATCCTCAAATCACATTAAGCTGAGTGAGAAGCAACGGCTTCTTTAAAAAAAAAAGAACAACTATCTGCAACGTTCAAAGGTAGGTCAGGGTCCCACTCTCTCCTAGGCTTTAATGATCCGTGGGAAACTGGACTAAATCACATCAAATGCACATTCAGGAGCACGTTGGCCACTTTGTTTAAAAGATGCTTGCAAAGTGTGTGGGTGCAGAGTGACCTTGCTCAGTAGTAGTCAGGCATAGTGAGGGCGTGTTATCTCTTTGACCTTCAACTCTCTGCAAACTCTAAACCTGGGTTAGCCTGGGTTCCTTAGAAATGGGCTGGAAGGAACCAGAAACAGTGTTGTAAATGGTTTTAAAAGAAGGAAAGTATAGAAGTAATGCTAGCCTCAAAGATGATCGGGAGACAGCCTAGCTGTAGACTCCTGTATAAAATAGAAACCTAGGGGCAGGTAGGAAGGGGAGAGTGGAGGGATGGGGAGTGACTGCAAGTGGGTACAGGGTTTTTTTTGGAGGGGGTGATGGGAATGTTCTAAAATTAGATTGTGATAATGGTTGCACAACTTTGTATATTTACTAAAAATCATTGAATTACACACTTACAGTATGTGACTTTACCACAATGAAGCTGTTAAATTAAAAAAAAAAAAGATAAAAAGGCAGATCACAGAAAACTATTATGGATGCAAAGAGTGATTGATAGCTCCTATTTATCCAGCTGGATGGGCCATTACTGGTGACTCCAGCAGAACCAGAGCTGCAGTGGGCCAACCCCAAAAGTCCCATTCCTCTCACCAAGGTCAGTGAGTGGAATTCCAGGGAGGCAGATTTTGCCTTGATATCAGGAGAGGCCTGCTGACTTTTAGAAAGGCCCAATAAGAAAGAGGTAGAGCATAGCGCTCTACCAGGACGGGGTACCAGGGACACATCAGTTTGCTGGGTGACAGATGCTTTCTGAGATGATGTCTAGCCCTGAGCTCCAGGGAATCCACTGTTGGGATGGGAAACCCCCCTTTCTCTCCGAAACTGTGTTTGTCCATCTGAAAGCCAGATGGTCTTTGCCCCTTTTCTAATCCACCCGGAAGGGGATGTTTGTCTGCTGCTCAGAGATTTGCTGATGAAAGAGGCCAGAGGGGCGCGAAGACTCCCCGAAGACTTACACTCACATAATAACAGGAACTGGGCCACTGGCAGACTGCAATTGTGCCTCTGTAATAACAGTAATTAATGCAAGAATAATAACTTCATCGTAATTTCCTATTGCCACTTTTGTCCTGGGCAGCACACAAACCCAACACAGAAAATTTTAGCCACTTCTGGGATGTGAACTAGTGTTTTTATGTTTGTTGGTTTGCTTTTAGCATTTATGAGTTTTTTTAGATTATAAAAGTGCTATGTTGCATGTAAGAAATTAGAAAAGGCAGAAAGCAGTGAAAGATAATATAAATTAAATGGGAATTCCACAAGCCAGTGGTAACTGCTATTAACATATATCTTGTTATATTGTTTTACTAAAATAAAAAGGTGGTACATGTAGTTTACTAAGCCAGTTTCTGTTTAACAATATAATGCAGGATTTCCAAGTCACTAAGTATGCTTCTAAAACATTATTTCCAATGGTCGCATAGGGCTGTATTATACCATATGTACTAATATAGTTAATCCATTCCCTATTGTTGTACATTTAGATGGTTTCTAATTGTTTTTGCATTGATGATATAATTTTCGAGTTCAAAGTCTTTTTTTTGAAGTCTAAGTATATATTCTGAATATAAATGCCCTAGACATGGGCTCTAGATATAGAATTTCTGGTTCAAAAATGTATAAACATTATTCAGGTTTTTGATATTTATTTCCAAATTGTTCTTCAGAGAGTCTGCGCCTGTTACACTCAGACCAACAGGCCGTGAGCACACTCATCTCCCATGTGATCTTTAATTCTAGTTATTATCATCGTTACTAAATTGTATTTATCAAATTGGTAGGTACACAACAGCATCTCATTTTTAAAAATTTGTATTTTGCTGGTTATTGTGGACCTTGACCATTTTTTTAGCATCAGTATTTGCATTTCTTCTTTTGTGAATTGTATGCTCATACTCTGTTCGTTTTTCTGATGGCTCATTCGTCTTGTGCCTATTGATTGCCAGAGCATATATACACAAACAATATCCAATCTTTGCTTCCTTTATAAGTTGCAAATATTTCCCCCCACGTTGTTCTTTGCCTAGTCATCTTATTTTATGATACATTTTTATATTGTCAAAATTTAATGATTTAGTTCTTCTATAATTTCTGTGTTCGGTATCATTTTTAGAAAGCACTTCCCTGCCCAAAAGAAATACTCATATATATGTAGACTATTTATTTTCCTTAAAGGTTTTTATAATTTCACTTTTTACATTCACATCTTTAATCTATCTGGTGATGATGATGATTTATTATGCAAAGTAACATTTTTTCCCCAAATGGTTAGCCATTTGACCAATTATTGAAAATTGTATCCTTTATTTAACCGGTTTTGTCTACTTGGGCAAAGAGCTACTTACTGCATATGAAGTTTATTCTTAAATAGAGTCACAATTTCTGTAACTTTGTCATTGGGAACCTTTTTACCATCAGATATTTTGAACTGGTTATTGCTTATATAGAGTAAAACCGTGGACTTTTAAATATATGTTTTAGAACATCACAACTAACCACTCTCTTATTAGTTCAAGTATCCTTGTCATAGAGAACAGAAAAATAATTTATTCCAAAAGATGACAGATTGATTCTGAAGACAGAATTTAGTGTTATTCCATCACACAGGGATAGATCTTCCTCTGGACATATTTTTTTTTTCTGATTGTCCTACCAGAGACCAGAATAAACCCGTATCTGGACATGGTGTGGCATATTTTAAAAAGTATACTATTCAAAATATTTGCTAATATTTTATTTAGGGATTTTCTCCTTGTGTTGATAAAATAAATTGGTCTGTAATTTTTATTGTCATTTTTGCTTTCAAGGGCATATTAGCTTCATTTTATAAATTGAGTTTTATTTTATACTTCAGAAATCTTTTACAATTTATATTCTCTGGAGTAGTTAAAATTTTTTTCTTAATTATTTTTTCTTAAAGGCTTGAAATAAGTCTCTAATAAATTGTTTGATAGTGTCCTTTCAGAATAGTACATCCAGGGTCACTGGTGAGTCCCCATATCAATGTATTCTCCCTATTCATCCTTACATTTTGCATCCCCAGATCTAATATCATCAAAGTCTACTCCCAGGTGTGCTCCCTGGTTCCTGCCAGTACCTATGAGTCAGGCTCTGCAATTCCTCTTGGGGTAAGAGCCACATTCCCATCCTCTGGCTGTCTGACACATGATCACGGTTGTCAGCCTATCTATAACTCGAATGAGGGTCCATATTGCAAGGTACTGGCTTCAGATAAGGTCTTTCCAGGTCTCTGAGCAGGAGGAGATGCTCTCTGTGATAAGCAGGAGGTGGCTGCTCTTCCCAGTGGAGACTATTCAGGGGAATTCTAGGGTTTCAAAATTCTTAGAGTTACACCTCCAAATGTCCCCATTCTGTATCTGACAGATTCATTCTTTCCGTGTCAAGACCCTGATTCTAACATGTGACACTTATTGTGGATACATGCTGTCTTCTTTCCTAGTTTGTTATCTTTACAAAATTAGATTCTGGCCTGAGTTTTTACACAGTGAGCTCTGTAGCTGCTGGAAATGAGGGGATCTCACTAAATGCTTCTATAGAAGCAATCTGGCTTTCACAGCATGTTTTGTTTGCTCAGAGATGACTTTCCTGATTCCATAATTTTCTTTTTTCAAGACTTTAATTGCAGTTAACAAAATCTAGACCATTTCAGAATACTTATAATTACAATTGCCTTCAATAGTTCAAGTGCCACCCCTATTCCTTATCCAACACCTCACCTTCCTGTATTCATCCCAGTCAACCACAGGTAAGAATTTTAGTAATTGTGATGTCAATGCATGTTAGAAGTTTTTACCACCCTACTTAGAACTGGCTCTGGGGACCTGATGGCCATATGACCTGTGAATGGCCCATCTATAAGTCCCACCCTGAGAATCCACTTTCTAGGACCACTACTAGTGCCAAACGTCTTAGCTTGGGTTTGTCTAAAACCAGAATCTAGAACTAAAAAGAGAAATAGAGGAATCCACTATCATAGATGGAGACTTCAGCGTTCCTGTATCAAAAAAGGACAGATTCAGCAGGCAGGCAATTAGTAAGGATGTAATTGAATTCAACAACACCTTCCACCAACTGGGTATAATTGGCATCTATAGATTACCTGCCTCATCCAACAAGAATATGCTTTCTTCTCAAGCTCACATGGGTCATTCACCAAGATAGACCACATTATGGGCTATAAAACACACCTAAATAAATTTAAAGGTATAGAAATCATACCACTTCTGCTCTAAGGCCACAATCAAATTAAACTAGAAATCAATAACAGAAAGATAACTGGAAAGTCCGAAAATATGAAGAGATTGAACAAAACGCTTCTGAATAACACATAGGTCAGGGAAGGAATCTCGAGAGAAATTTAAAAAAATATTTTGAATGAAATGGAAATGAAAACACAGTTTATCAAAAATTGTGGGATGCAGCAAAAGTAGTGTTTACAAGGAAATTTTTTTTATCATTGAAAGCATATATTAGAAAAGAAAGATCTAAAATCAATAAGTTAAGTTCCTAGCTAAGGAAACTAGAAAAGGAAGAGCAAATTAAACTGAAAGTTAGCAGAAGAAAAGAAATAAGGATTAGAGCAGAAATCAATGAAATTGAAAATAGAAAATCAATAAAATAAAAAGCTGATTCTTCGGAAAAAAATCAATATAATCAATAAACCCCTAAACAGGTTAACTAAAAAAAATTGCAAGGACACAAATTACTACTTTCAGAAATAAAGGAGGAGGCACCACTACAGATTCCATCGATTTAGAAAGACCATAAAGAAACACTATGAACAACTCCATGCCAACAAATTGATAATCTAGATGAAATGGACCAATTCCTTGAAAGATAGCAATCTTCCAAAACTCACACAAGAAGAAATAGATGATATGAATAGTTATATATCTAGTAAATACATTGAATCAATAATTAATAACTTCCCAAAACAGAAAGCACGAGGCCCAGATGGATTTACTGATAAAGTATACCAAATATTTAAAGAAGAAATAATACCAATTCTCTACAATCTCTCCAAGGATAAAAGCATAGGGGATACTTCCTAACTCATTCTCTGAGGCTAGCATTACCATAACACTAACACCAGACAAAGATATTACAAGGAAAGGAAACTACAGAGCAACACCTCTCATGGACATAGATATAAAAGTCCTCAACAAAATATTAGCAAATGGAATCCAACAATGCATTAGAGAACTATAACCATGACCAAGTGGTTTTATCTCAGGTATGCAAGGAGTATATAGGAAATCTCTGTACCTTCTTCTCAATTTTGCGGTGAACCTAAAACTATTCTTTAAAAAATTAATTATTTAAAAAACCCACAATTAAAAAAAGGTGGGACAGAAATTGATAGAATCACAAATATATTAGTAATTGAAGTAAACTTAATGAATTAAATTCTCTAATGTAAAAACTAAGATTTTCAGATTAAAAATAAAGTCAAAAGCCAACTGGGGGGAAAAAAAGGAGAACCTAAGACCAAGGTTCATGTCTGGTTGTTCATTTGGGGGTGTTGATCTAGGAGTTGGGACAGGAATGAGGGAAGGACAGGAAAGTGAAACAGGGAAAGGAGAGTCCAAAGTTACCCAGTTGGCTGATCACTGCAGTGTGCTCACGCCCAATGCATAATCTGAGCAGCTTCACAATATGCAGCTCAGGGCCTTGCTCCTTGGTGGGCGGGGGATGAGGAAGTATATATATATCCCTTGGCTCCCCACTACCCTCTGCGGGCCTTGCCCCAAGGACATGAACTACACTGAGCAGGCAGGCACCCACTGACAGCCTACACTGAGGGAGGACCTGAGCCAGGGGATTCCAGGCGATGCCCAGGAGGAGTCACCGATACACCACCCAAGGCCGTGCGCGATGTCTTCTTCTACGCTTCTAAAACTTCTTTAAGGATTAGTAGTGTAATCAGGTTTTCTTTCTTCTATTGCGTTCTTTCTGGTAACTTTAAAAATCCCTTTTCAGGATCCTCCAATAGGCTAGCGTTGTTTTTTTCTCTTTCTTTGTCTTTTTACTTGACTTTTAGAATGTTCTTTAATTTATTGTTGTTGTTTGTTTTACAGAAACCAGATTGGATTGAGTTATTAATCATACTTTTCTGTTTTTTAAGGAATTAATTTCTGCTGTCATTATATTAATAACTTTTAACAGCTTTACTTTACATTTATTTTACATTTGAAAAACCCCACATTTCTCTGAGACTAAAATAGTCCAATTCAGAGACGCGGAGAGTAGAATGGTGGTTACTAGGAGTGGGGGGCAGGGGGTGGGGGAGGGATGATCAAAGGGTATAAAGTTTCAGTTATGCAGGATGAACGAGTTCTGGAGATTTAATGTTGTAACGCGGTGACGATAATGAATAATACTATATTGTGTACTTGAAATGTACTAAGAGGGTGGGCCTTGTGTTCACACCACACACACACAGAAAATGGGAACTATGTAAACTGATGGATGTTAATTAGCTAGATTGTGGTGATTTTTTAAAACTGTATACATATATCAAAACATCAAATTTATAACTGAAATATATACAATTTTTATTTGTCAATTATACCTCAGTAAAGCTGGAAAAAAGAATATACAAACCATGAAGGCTGTTGGGTAGAAGCAGGTGAATAAAGAGGTGAAACCACCTTCTCTAAGCACGCAGTAAAGAAACAAACAAAAAAAATTTTTTTAACTTTCCTTCATAATGTGAATACTTAATTCATTTATTTTCATTATCCCTTTGTACAAATAACAATAATCTCATTTTAGAATATGATCTTTTTCTGAGTATAGCTTTGTCACATGCCAGAAGTTTTGAAACCTGAAATTGTTGTTGTTGTCACATTCAAAACACTATTTAATTACGTGTTTTATTTCCTTTCTGACCCAGGAGTTATTTAGGAGAATAGTGCTTAATTTTCTGGCTTTTGGATCTTACTATTTAATATTTTTCTTACTAATTCTTTGCTTTGCTGGGAGTATCGTCAAAGAGAGTTTACATCTAGGAATGTATGGCAGTTTCTTTTATGACCTAATATATTAACTTAGTTTATAAATGCCCTGTGGCTACTTTAAAGGAATATTAACTAGGTGCTTGTGGACTATAAATCTTGAAAAGCTTATTGATTGCATTATTTAATTTCTATGTATACTTGATTCATCAAAGTGCATAGAAGAAATGGTAAAAGTTACCAATAAGATTACAATTCTCTCAATTACTTTTTGATTCCTAAGATCAAACATTTGATCTTAACATCTTTTAACATTTAGGTGATATTTTATGTAGAATATAAACATTCAAGAGCTTGTATCTTCTTTGTGACTTGCATCTTGTGTTGAAATAGTATTCCATATGTTTTTTTCTTGAATTCTTTGTTTGATGTTAATATCGCCATCCCTACTTTAGCTTTTGCTTTGCTTTCATGAATGCACTAAATCTTCATCATCCTTTTGAGAAAGAGCTCTGTGGGTCACTTTATTTTAGGCCTGCCTTGTGTGAGCAGTGTACATTGCTCAGATTCTTGTGGACTTAACACAGGGAATTCAGTGCGTAGTGATGTGTTAGAGGTGGTTGGGGGACTGGAGGTGGGGGTCTGCACTGGATTATTGATTCCAAGTTACTGCATGGGGGTCAGGAAGCTAGTGTCTCTGTTGCCAGCAGAGCCGCAGCTCACCTTTGCTAGTTGGTGACCAGACACAGGAACACAGCTCTCGCTGCTGCCAATAGTGCTGTCTGTTCAAACTCATTTGCCATCCACCGGCCGCAGGACAGCGGCCTTCCCCTCACCTCCACCTACCAAAGCAGTCATTTTCCTCGAGTGCGCCTTCCTCAAGCACATCTTACTGGCCCAACCGCATTTACACACAGCACCCGCACTTCGAAGGCCTTTGAAAAAGGTGATTTTTAGTTTTGTGACCTCTCCAAATTGAAAGAGGATGGAGTGGAAGTTAGGAGAGCCAATCCAAGAATTGACCACACACTAAGAGTATTTATCCTTTTGAATCCTGGGAGCCCTTCTGTTTTAAATGGGTAGTAAGTATAGTCCAGTCACATTTATTATAATAACAGATAGTGTTGCTCTAACTTTTTCATTTTATGCTAACTTGTATTTCTGCTCTCCTTTTCTGATCTTTTGGTATATTGATCAACTTTTATTTGCTCTTTTTTGTTTTGTAACTTGTAAGTTTTAGATCCTATTTTATTCTACTACTGATTATCTTTAAATCTACATAAAGGAATATATATTTAGATTATATATATAATTTTAAGTTAAATATATATTTATATATATACATACATATGCCTATATCTTTTTCAAAGTCAAGGATAAGTTAGCATCTATTGACAAGGGTTCTAGTCAGGGCTCTTGTTGGTGGATAAGAGAAGTCTCTGCTAATTTTTTTGGAAGGATATTTGGTAGATTATAGAACTGGTGGGAGGCCTGGCAAGTGAGGCTGGGGAACAGGGTAGGAAACCAGGAACCTAGGTCCAGATCACATGCAGGACCAGACTGTTTAGTGTCCTGCTGCTGCCACCAGGCCCCAGGGAACAGGCCTCCCCATGTTGACTTCCCTTACTCTAGCTTAAATCCTGGGTAGGTCTTCCTTGTAGCTGGACTTAAGCCACCCGCCTGGGTTCTCCTCACCAGGGTCTGGCAGGATAGTATTTGTCTTTAACTTCAGTAGACAATGGCTGGCCTCACCTCCCATGCCCTGAGCGTAGGAAGGTGTCAGAGGCTGGCACCCCAAACTGAAACGTCTGTTGCACATACCCCCCACTGTGAAAGATGAGTGGTCTAGTCCTTTTCCCCTCTTTCTTTAGTCTGATCAACAAGCACTATAGACTCTCTTCATGAATCGGAAACTATTGTAGGCACAACATATGAAAATCAAAAAGCAAGTTTCTGTCTTCAGGGAATGTATAGTCTGGTGTGGGAGAGTTAGCTACTTAAAGGTGTTGTTTTACTCTCATGAGACACACGCTAGAAACATGTATGTTCCCAGGGTGGGACTGGAGCAGAGGAAATAGATACTTAGCCTATGTAAGAGGTAGAGGACTAGGGATTGACGTGATTTTAAAAGAGGAACATTTTCGCCTGCCTGGTGTAGCTCAGTGGATTGAGCGCAGGCTGTGAACCAGAGGGTTGCAGGTTCGATTCCCTGTTGGGGCGCATGCCTGGGTTGCAGGCCAGGTCCCCAATGAGGACCATGTAGGAGGCAACCATACATTGCTGTTTCTCTCCCTCTCTGTCTTCCTCCCTTCCCTTCTGTCTAAAAATAAATAAAAATATTTAAAAAAAATAAAAGAGGAACATTTTCCAGCTGTCCAGTGGAGAGGAAGCCACACAGACCCAGAAGTGTGGAACCCCACAGGGTGCAGCAAATCGAAGCCCTCTGTCGTTAGCAGGCCATGAACTACAGGGCAGAGCCAGGGCAGCCAAGGATGGCAAGCCTCTAGATTACCTCTTGAGAGAGGAGGGTGACCTGAGAAAAGGTGGATCATCCCCACCTCCACCAAGGTGGGGCCTGGCAACTTTTCTCTTTGAGCTCTGCTGTGTCTTTGGACCCATAGAGCTTCTAATGCTGATGGAGCCTGGAGAAGAGAAAGGGATGACAGAGAGGTGGCAGAACTGCTAGACAGGTGCCTGTAGGACAGCAGCACCCCTACCATTTGTCTTAGAAAAATCTCCCACAGGTCAGTAGGCACCAGAGAAGGTGGCTGGACTTGAGCAGTCTTTTGGGGGAGGGGACCCCATGAGCATTTCTTAGGACACAATCATCTGGGTCAGGGAACTTGCATGGGCGAGGCCTTAGAGGCACAAGAGAGGACAGCATTTGGGTGCCTGACCCTCCCATCAGTGTTACCTAGAAAAGCAGCAACACCCACGGAGGGAACACAAGAAGGACTTCTTCCCTGTCTCCTCTCAGGGCCTGGGCTCAGAATGCGAAGGGTCAGAAGGTACTCGACGCTTCTGGCTCCATCCCCTAGCCCTCCCAGCTCACTTCCCAAGTCCGAGTTGCTGGGGCTACAACTTTAGCCTGCTCTGGATTTTCAGTACTGGAATAAGATTGTTTCAATGATTTAAAGCGATATTTTAAAATTTCTGGAGTCTTGACAAGCTGTGGAAAGGGGAGTGTGACATAGCTGGAGAACAGTTACTGAAAAAAAAAACCTTGTGTCTATACCCCAGTGAGCTGAGCCTTCTCAATGAATTGATTTGATAAGCATTTGCTGGTGGCTAATTGAGAACAGGAAGGAGGCTGTTCGTTACACAGCATGAAACACTGCAATACTTCCTAAAAATGTTCCCTAGAATCTCTTTCTCCTCCCAGCAAGTGCTCAAATGCCTGCTCTCATCCACCACCCCCTAAATCTTTTCCTTCCCTGTGTTTTCTTATGAAAGCAATCTCCCGCTGTCATCCCCACCCAACAAACCTGTCTTGTCAGGACTTGACCTCAGCAGGCTGAGTCACACATGCATCACTGTGTATCATCTCTGGGCTCAGGTCCACATCCCACTTCCGCTTCCGGCTCCAACTCTGTGGTTAACTCCATCCAGATTCCCCAAGGGGAGCTGATTTTCTTATACCTTCTGAATTAGATTCCCCAACAACAAGAAACCAGGCTACCTGGGGAAATTTAAGTTAGCTCTTAAACTTGACCATTAATTGTTCCTCCGTTGTCTGAGCCAGCTGTTCTTGCCTTTCCGAACAGCACTCAGCTGTGCCCTGGAATGAACTGCAACAGAAGTCCTTAGGAGCTGACCACATGCCCTGTTCCCAACTTCCCTCCCCCTTGACAGGCAACCGTGAACCCTGAATTCCAGCACGTCTCCACTCTGCTGTGGAGCATTTCTAGGGCTGGTGGGCATTCTGCCACAGTGCCGGTCTCTGCGGCTTTGTGCCCACAGCTAATTATTAGGGCTGGGCCTGGCACACCCTCTTAACCTCCCCTACTTCCAGCCTCCAGGTCCACCACGCCTGCCGTGTTTGGAGGAGTGTCTGACCACAGACTGAACACGTGGGGCATAGCAGGTGGTCTGCTTGATCACCGGTCCCTCCATGACCTTCAGCTCTCCAGCAGTCAGAAAGGGCTTCTGGACATGTCCAGTCATGTCTGCTATTGACCTCCTCATCCATGAAATATCCCAATATCTGCAGAAATTGCATATTTATATACTCAGTACTAATGCCCAGTATGAGCTAACACTAATTCCAAGCCTGTACCTTCTGAGAGAATTCCTTAGTTTCTCTCAGCCTAGTTTACATAAAGCCGCATAACTGTGCTTTACCATTTCACACATCTGGGCCCTAAAATTCCATACACCTCCATGGTTCTGATCCTGGCTTCAGAATAGCCCCCACCATTTCTTTCTTTTTGAAGGAGACTTCCCTTGTACAAAGCCTCTTGGGCCAACTTTCACTCCCTTGCACTATGAATATAATAACAAGATGGTCATCGTGAAAGCTCATCCTCATCATAGTTCGAGGGAGGTAATTTACTTAAAGGGTGAAAACAAGACAAACCACTAAATATGACTTGAACATTCCAGGCCTCCTTGCATACCATTGTCATGATGTCACACCGAAATAAATACAAACCCCACTATAAAAAAAAAAGGATTGATAAGTATTGTGGGTCTTTACTACATTTTCTTCTAGATCCGAGAGAGAGGATTATATATCATATATAAATAACACTAAAATCCGGAAGAATGAACATCATCCAAATGGCCATACTACCCAAAGTGATCTATAGATTCAATGCAATCCCTATCAAAGTACCAATGACATATTTCACAGATATAGAACAAACATTTCAGAAATTTATATGGAACCATAAATGACCCTGAATGGCTGCAGCAATTTTGAGAAAGAAGAAAAAAACAGGAGGGATCACAATACCTGATATCAAACTGTATTACAAGGCCACTGTAATCAAAACAGCCTGGTACTGACATAAAAATAGGCTCATAGACCAAAGGAACAGAACAGAGAGCCCAAAAATAAACCCAAGTCTCTACAGGCAATTAAGATTTGATAAAGGGGGAAGAAACATAAAATGGAGTAAAAATAGCCTCTTCAACAAATGGTGTTGGGAGATCTGGACAGCTACATGCAAAAAAATGAAACTCAATCACCAAATTACACCATACACAAAAATAAATTCAAGGTGGATAAAAGACTTAAATATAAGTCGTAGCACCATAAAAGTCCTAGAGGAAAACATCAGCAGGAATATCTCAGACATTCCACACAGCAACATCTTCACTGATATGTCCCCTAGAGCAAGGGACATAAAGGAAAGAATAAACAAATGGGACCTCATCAAAATAAAAAGCTTCCGCGGGGCTAGAGAAAACAGCATTAAAATGAAAAGAGAACCAACTATATGGGAAAATATATTTGCCAATGATACCTTGGACAAGGGTTTGATCTCCAAAATATATAAAGAACTCACACGACTCCACTCCAAGAAGACAAAAAACCCGATAAAAAAATGGGCAAAAGACTTGAACAGACACTTCTCCAAGGAGGACATACAGAGGGCCCAGAGACATATGAAAAGATGCTCAGCATCACTAGCCATCAGAGAGATGCAAATTAAAACCACAATGAGATACCACCTCACACCAGTCAGAATGGCCATCGTAAACAAAGCAACAGACAAGTGTTGGAGGGGATGTGGAGAAAAGGGAACCCTACTATACTGCATTGTTGGTGGGAACGCAGACTGGTGAAGCCACTGTGGAAAACAGTATGGAATTTCCTCAGAAAATTAAAAATGAAACTGCCTTTTAACCCAGCAATTCCACTACTGGAATTATGCCCTAAGAGCCCTGAAACACCAGTCCAAAAGAACCTATGCACCCCAATGTTCACAGCAGCACAATTTACAATAGCCAAGTATTGGAAGCAACCTAAGTGCCCATCAGCAAATGAGTGGATCAAGAAACTATGGTACATTTACACAATGGAATTCTACGCAGCAGAGAGAAAGAAGGAGCTTATGCCCTTTGCAACAGCATGGATGGAACTGGAGAGCATTATGCTAAGCAAAATAAACCAGGAGGTAAGGGACAAATACCATATGATCTCACCTTTAACTGGAACATAAGCAACAAAAGAAAAAAGCAAGCAAAATATAACCAGAGACATTGAAATTAAGAACAATCTAACAATAGCCAGAGGGGAGAGGGGAGGGGACTGTGGGGAGAAGGGTTTTCAGGAACTACTATAAAGGACACATAGACAAAGCCAAGGGGGAGGGTGGAAGCAAGGGAGGGAGATGGGTTTGGATGTGGGGAGGGGAGGGTAGAAAATGAAGACAACTGTAATTGAACAACAATAAAGTAATTAAAAATATATATCTCTAAAATCCTCTCCACACAATTCTTCTTGTGCCCAAACTTTGATTTCTCATCAATTCCTTATGGCAAGTGCTCTAAATCTAAATGTCTCCAGTTTTTCTTCCTTTTCTCTGCCTCACCATCCCTTTCTAGCCTTTTCTGCCTCTTTTTCTTTCCTTCCCTCCCTCTGTTACTACATTTTCTTAGCATTTCATCACATCCATTTCTCTGATCAACAAATCAAAACCATCTTCTCTGAAGTGACTTGGAGCAGAAGAGACAATTTTTTTCCTGCAATTATTTTTTCAATTAACCCTTTTATTTGGAAATAATTGTAGATTACCATGCAGTTGTAAGAAAAAAATGCAGAAAAATCCCCTTTACCCACTTCCCCCAGTTGTAACATCTTGCCAAACTATAGCTCAGTGTCACCACTGTGATATTGTCATCGACACGGTCCAGGTACAGAACATTCCCATCACCACAGGGACCCTTCACATTTCCCTTTCATAGGACCTTCCTTAGCCTGTTACAGTGTGTTCTCCATTTTCGTAATTGTGCCATTTGAACACTATTAAATAAATGGAATCCTACAGTATGTAACTTTTTTGGATTGTCTTTTTCCACTTAGCATAATACGCTGAAGATTCATCCAGGTTGGTGCATGTATCTGTATTAATAATTCCTTTTATATTGTTGAGTAATTGTTTTAGTTCATTTGTGTTGCTTCAACTAAATACCACAGACTGCATAGCTTATAAACAACAGAAATTTATTTCTCACAGTTCTGGAGTCTGGAAGTCCAAGGCCAGAATGCTGGCATGGTCGTGTTCCTGTGAAGCCCCACTTCCTCATCCACACAGTGCCTTCTCCCTGTGCCCTCGCATGGTGGAAGGGGCTAAGGCTAGGGATCTGTCTGGGGTCTCTGTTTTCTAAAGGTCCTAATCTCATTTATGGGGTTTCACTCTCATTATTTCAGTACTCTCTAAATCTCCATCACTTTTGGGGCTCAGAATTTTAGCATAAATTTTCAGGGGGACCCAGATGTTCAGACAGGAGCACTGGTGTCCAGGGTAAGGATGTACCACAGTTTGTTTAGCCATTCACCCTTTGAAAGACAACTGGATTGTTTCCAGTTTTTTGGTTTTTTTTTTTTTTTTTTTCAGTTTTTGGCTATTACAAATAAAGCAGCTATAAATATTTGTGTACAAGTTTTTGTGTGAACATAATTCATCATTTCTCTAGAATAAATATTAATTAGTATAATTGCTGGGTCAGATGACAGTTGAATGTTTAATTTTTAAAGAAACTGCCAAACTTTCCCAAAGTAGATATACTATTTTCTATTCCCATCAGCAATGTATTCATTTTCTCTGCATCCTTGTCAGCATTTTGTGGTGTTACAATTTGTTTTTATTCTAGCCATTCTGATAAGCATATGGTGATATCTCATTGTGGTTTTAATTTGCATTTCCCCGAATGGCTAGTGATATTGAAGAACTTCTCACATTC
>PVJI01003036.1:21592-132400 GCA_004026765.1 Micronycteris hirsuta
TTATTTTTATTTATTTTTAGAGAGAGGGGAAGGGAAGGAGACAGAGAGGGAGAGAAACAGCAATGTATGGTTGCCTCTCACATGGCCCTCACGGGGACCTGGCCCGCAACCTAGGCATGTGCCCTGACTGGGAATCGAACCGGGACCCTCTGGTTCCCAGCCCGTGCTCAATCCACTGAGCTACGCCAGCCAGGGCACTTCTCACATTCTTATCTACCATCTGTACATCCTCTTCAATAAAATGCTTCTCCACGTTTTTGACCTTTTTCTTTTTTTATGAAATTTATTGGGGTGACACTGGTTAATCACATTATATGAGTTTCAAGCGTTCCATTCTGTAATATCTGCATATTGCACTGTGTGCCTAACACCCTTGTTATCATATATCTGACACTTCTGCCTTCTTCCACCTCCCCCAGCCCCTCCCCTGCTGGTAATGGCCGTACTGTTGTTCTTGACCATTTTCTAATTGGATTATTTGCTTTTTCACTGTTGAGTTTTGAGAGTTCTTTATGTATTCTAGATGGAAGTCCTTTGTCAGCTACGTGGTTTGAAAATGTTTTCTCCTTGGCCGTAGCTTGTCTTTTCACCCTTTAATGGGGTCTTTTATAGAGCAAACATTTTTAATTTTGATGAAGTCAAATTCATCAATTTTTTCTTTTATGAATTGTGCTTTGGGCATAAAAGTCTAAGAACTCTTTGCCTGGGCCTAAATCTCAAAGATTTTTGTGTGTGTGTGTGTGTGAAAGATTTTTTATTTTATATTTAATCCATGATCCAATTTTGAATTATTTTTTGTGTAAGATGTGAAACTTATATGGAGGCTAATTTAAAGATTTTGTTTATTATATCCAACTTTTTCAGCATTTTTGCCAAAAAAGGCTTTTTTCTTGTCATACATGGAAGCCAAACAATGAGATTTTTTTAAAAATGTAAACTGTCCTAGGAGTAATGTGGCAGATATATATGAACATGACCCAGATGGAATCGAATAAATTAAAAAGTTTTTGGCAGAGATAAAAAGTGATAGTGGTAGGGTAGATGGTGAGAAAGAAAAAATTCTAGGGATAGTTAGGAGATAAAATTGACAAGACTACGTGATTATTTGAATGTGGTGAATGAAAGAAAGAAAAAATCCAGACTGTCAGGTTTATGGCTTTAGGATTCTAATATGGTGGGTATATTATGAGACTAGGAATGTAGGAAAAAGAACAGGTCTGTGGAAGGGGAGAAAGAAGATTGGTTATATTTTTTAAAATATTTTATTTATTTATTTTTAGGCAGAGGGGAAGGGAGAAAGAGAAGCAGAGAAACATCAATGTGTGGTTGCCTCTCACACACCCCTCTCCTGAGGACCTGGCCTGCAACCCAGACATATGCTTTGACTGGGAATCGAACTGGCAACCCTTTGATTTGCAGGTGGGTGCTCAATCCACTGAGCCACACCAGCCAGGGCAGAAGATTGGTTTCAGATACACTGTGTTTGAGATCCCTACATTCACCTAAGTGGGGGTGCCTATTAAGCTGTTATACACACTAGGATAAAGAAGTACAGGGGGAGGCCAGGGCTGATTCTATTTTGTGTGAATGGCCTAAGCACACATTATAGTAAAATCATGAAAGAAGGAGATAACATGGGTGAGAACAGAGGGGGAAGAGCAGTGTGCCAAGAAAGGAACCCCGAAAAGGAGCAATTAATCAGAGACAGGAGGGGAGGAGGTAACAAGAAGGAAACTTTTAAGACAGAAGTGATTGGTATGTCGAATTCTGCGGAAAAGGCCATAGTGAGATAAGGACTATATAGCTTCTTGATTTAGCCTTCTAGAAGCCTGGTAACCTTTACCAGAGCAGTTGCCGCATAGTGTCAAGGCAGGAGCTTGAACACAGAGAAGCGGGGAGAGAGAGAGTAGAAAGAAAAAGTGCAGACTTGCTTCTCAAAGCTTGGCTTCAGAGGGAAGGAGGAAGCTGGGAAAGCAACTATGTGGTGGGGTCTTGTACTTATTTCTTTTAAGGTAGGAGAGACTTCAGCATTCTTATGAGATGAAAGGAAAGAGCCAGTAGAGAGGAGGAGTGGAATGCAGGAGAGAGAGGAGTAGGTTAGTGGACTAAAGCTCCCAGATGCAAGAGGCGAACAATCAATGAGGAATGTAGAGGAAGGGTTGGCTTTGAGCCCAAATCCAGACACCTGGTTGTCTGAGTCTGGAGGGATGGAGGTAAAGATGGGGGCAGTCCCACTGTGAAGAGCTAAGATGATTTTCAACTGAACTCACAGGTCAGTCTCTGCCATATTTTAATTTGTAACTTGTGGGCCAGTACAAATGCAAAATTTTGGTGAAAGAAAGCATTGGCCTTTCAACACAGAAAAAAATGATAGTGTAAAATTTGGTCTGTAAGACAATCCATTTGCAAATACCACTGGTAGCAAGCATGCTTGTATAGCTGGTTTTGTGTAATTATTGAGAAAGAAAAAAAGAAAGAGAAAGAGAGGGAGAGAGAAAGAAAGAGAGGAAGAAAGAAAGAATCCCATGAATTGCCTATATTTCACTGTTTGGGCACAGAATCAACTGAGGTCAGGTAATAATAAGCAGTGCCAATACCAGCCTTATTCATTCAAGCATCTCTTCTGCTGCCAAGACAATGCTCCTCTTTATGCCAGTTGGGGCAGGACTCTATGATCATATGAACTCTTGCCAACTCAGCACATGGCTTGGTGACCCAAGGGTTCTCAGACCACATAATCAGAGACAGCTGGTGCCATGGACACATCCGCTGTCTTGCTCCCCACGCGATAGCCATTGAAAACCCCAGGGTGAGGACTCACTGCAGAACCCCTATTCAGTCTGTGCAGAGCCCCAAAGAGAACAGGACTGACGTCAGCCTGGGAGGTGAAAGGCCCAGACCCAGAAAAGGCAGGCTGTGTTCCAGGACACGACAGTTTCTAATGAGAGAAGATATATGACCCGCTTTCTGCTGGAGCATGGATTGGGCTGGAGGAGCAGTGAAGACAGCCTTCTGAGGAGTTCATGCATTATTCAGAAGGTTGCTGAGAAGGGCTGAGATGGCAGAGGGAGAGGGAAGCAAATTGTATATTTTCCAGCTGAAAGCTCCATTGTGCAACTACATTCTACTTAGATGAAGCCCTGATACTTGTCATCCAAACAAATCCAGTAAGAGGAGCCCAGGGTGGTCTGCCTCTCCCCAGGCAGTGTGAAGAGTCCTCTATTGGCGCTAAATTGCTAAAGTCATCTCCCCTTTCCACTAAAGTAGGAAGAAGAATAGCATTTATTTAAGAAT
Source organism: Micronycteris hirsuta (assembly GCA_004026765.1). Classification (NCBI taxonomy): domain Eukaryota; kingdom Metazoa; phylum Chordata; class Mammalia; order Chiroptera; family Phyllostomidae; genus Micronycteris; species Micronycteris hirsuta. Next base: position 24,887 of record PVJI01003036.1, read on the forward strand.
GTGCCATATACACAGTCTTGAATAGGCCCTCCCAAATCTTCACAACACCTGTGAAGCAGGTCTGAACGTTCCCCTTTTATAGATAGCGAAGTGGGAGGCAGGTGGGTTAAGGAGCTTACCTGTGACCCCACAAATCCCAGCGGTGGGACTGGGATAAGAACCTAGGCTTTGTGACATGGAAGCCTATTAATACTCTTCCCATTATATCCAAAGAAATCCATAAAGTAATGTGCTTTGTGTTCCCTTCTGCCCAGAGTGTCTATTTAGACATCATAAAATTTTGCAGCTTGAGACTGAATGACCTCAGAGGGCAAGTGGATATTTGCCCAGTGGCCTAGGGGCTGGGAGGGATGTGTTTAACTTTTAAGGGTTTTTAGACTAGGTGCAGCTCACTGCCTTTGAACTTAGGTGCTCCCTGCCGATAGCACCCATTTTCACCCTTGTTCTTGCCCTGACTCAGGTAAAACCCTGGAGACCGGGCCTCAGTCCTTACACATCATTTACATAGTAGGGTGTTAAGGTATCAGCTTTTTCTGAGCCAAAAGTCAGGACACGTGATCTGACCAAGGCCTCTTTCTAATTTATACATGTGTACAAGTAAAAGGAATAACAACTAAGCCCACTTATTTTCATATTTAATCAATGATTTTTAAGGAAGGATTCACAATTCTGAGTCGTCTTCGCTGAATCTAAAGTGATAGCATCATGCTGAGAATGAGGAAGTGCTCGAGACATCTTTACTGAACAGAACAATTGTAATTAAGCTGCACAACTACCAGGCACATGGGAATGCCCTTGCTGGCTTTTCATGTGGACTTCCTGTTCTGGCCACAGTTGAAAGATGGGGGTCTAAACTAGTTTCTATTAATAACCACGAGTGGGTAATGTGTTGGAAGTTTTTCTTCAGAAACATTGCTGATTCTCTCAGGAAGTGAAACTCTTTGAAGCTACTGAACCTCGTTTCCCAATCCCCAGGGCCTGGTGCTGGTCCCCTTGAAACATGGTCTCCAAGTATATCTCTCTGGGACACCAGATCATGCAATCTATTTGCAACCTTAGCCAGGACTTCATGTTGCTGACCAGTACCATGGCCCATGGGCCTTGACAGGTCTCTGCTACTCAGGCCTATCCACAGCCTTGATGCTCTTATGTCAGCCTTGACCCTGCCATGGTCCAGTCACCTCTGCCAATGAAAACTTTCATACCTGTCCTTCCTACACCACTCTGACTTCTTCCCTTATTCTACCCTCCATGGATGATGTCCTTCCCAACCCTTTCCAATGATGGGAATAATCCCTTAGATATATTGAGAGATCACCTTTCTATATCCCCACGTCTTCAGACACTTCACAGAATCTTTCTACATCCTGCCTTGAATAGCACTCTCTCTCTCTCTCTGGGAAAGCTGGGGCCTGGAACTTCCAGGTTTAGCCTGGGAGGGTGGAAGACTTACCTCCAATATGATACCTGGGAACTGCTGTGTTCATGGCTGAGTGAGGCATCTTGGTGCTGGACCTGAATACAGTTTCACAGAGACACATGCCCCCAGTGTGGTACAGGTGTGCGAAAGGGTCAGCGGACCCAAAGAGGCCCTGCCCTTGGACAAAGAGGTAGGGTGAACCTCAGTAGCAGGTGCAGCTGGGGAGAAAGAGGATACCAAAACCTCATGGACCAGTTTCCTTCTGTTATTTAGTTCCATTATGGTCAGAGAACATACTTTGTATGAGTTTAATCCTTTTAAATTTATTAAGCTTTTTATGGCCTGACACATGGTGCCTCCTAAAGAATGTTCCATGTGCATTTAAGACGAATTTATATTCTGCTATTGTTGGGTGGTGTGTTCTACAGGTGTCTATTAGGTCTATTTGGTCAATAGTATCGTTCAAGTCTCTGTGTCCTTGATGATCTCCCACCAAGCTGTTCTAATAATTTCTGGAATATTTTCTAACACCAACAAGCAATTCTTCAATTCTCAGTGGACACTGACTGGGTGTCTCACAAATTTAACTCAATTCTGACACTCTCTCTCTCTGGAGATTGCATCAGATTCCACAGGTTAAGGGTGCAGTCCCACAAGATTGCTCCCACTTCAGATGCCAATCACAAGTCCAGATTGTCACCTCTGCTTCTGACCCACCAGCTATAAATTAGAAGCTCCCATGCCCTCCCTGTTCAGTTCAGTTAACTTGCTGGAGTGGCTCAGAGAACTCCGAGAAACATTTACTTACATTCTTATTACAAAGAATGTAGATGAATTGGATGAAGAGGTACATGGGGACAGGTCTAGAAGGGTCCCAAGTACAGGAGCTTCATTCTCCGTAGATCTGGGGTGTGCCACTCTCCTGGCATGTGGATGCATTCACCAACTCAGAAGCTCACCAAAACTTGTTGCTCAAGAGTTTTTATAAACTTAATCTCTAGGATTTACCCCCTTGCCTGAGGTTGGTGAGTGGGGTGAAAATGCCAACCCTCTAATAACTTGATCTCTCTGATGGCCAATGCCATCCTGAGGGAGGCTATGTAGGTATCCCACCTTGAGCTACTTCATCAGCATACATTCAGGCGTTCTTAAATTAGGCTTCTTATTAATAAGAAAAGACACTCCTATCACCTAGGAAATTCCAAGAATTTTATTAGCTTTGTGCCAAAGTCAAATATGTTTCTTATTATACCACACCACTATTAAAAGTGGGAGTTTGACGTCTCTGTGTATTATTACTGAACCTTCTATTTCTCCCTTCAAAGTCATCGATTTTTACTTCATGTATTTTGGGGCTCTGTGGTTAGGTTCATATGTGAATGTGTTATTTCTTCTCGATGGGTTGTCTTTTCATCACTATAAAATGTTCTTTGTCTTTAATAACAATGTTGGCCTTAAAGTCTATTTCGTCTGGTATCAGTACAGCCACTCAGGCTCTCTGGTTACCGTTTGCATCACACGCCTTTTTCCATCCTTGTGCTTTGAACCCTTCTGTGTCTTTGAATCTAAAATGAGTCTCTCTTAGTCAGCATGTAGTTAAATCTCTGTCTTTCAATTGGAGAATTAATCCTTTTACATTTAATGTACTTACTGATAAGGTAGAGTTTATGTCTGTCATTTTATTATTTCTTTTCTTTATATCTCAGATCATTTTTGTTCTTTTTTCCTCTATTACTGCCTTCATGTCAGATATTTTTTAGTGTAACATTTTAATTCCCTTGGCATTTCTTAAAAAATTTTTTTTTGTATCTTCTTAGTGGTTGCCTTGGGAATTATAATTAGCAACTTAATTTATAATAATCTAGTTCATTAATACCAGTTTAATTTCACCAGCATACAAAATCTTTGCTCCTATGAAACTCCATTCCCATATCGCCTTTGTACTGCTATTGTCTCAAATTACATGTTTTTACATTTTGTGTCTATCAATATAGATTTAAATGTATTGCTTTATGCAGTTGTCCTATTAATACAATAAGAAAAAAGAGTCACAAATAAAAATATCTTTTTTTACTGTCCTTTATATTTACTCACATGGTTACTTTTACTGGTAATCCTATTTTCTTTATGTTGATTTGAGTTAATACTTAGGTTTTTTTTTAAGCCTGAAGAACTCCCTTTAGTATTGCTTGTAGAGCAAGTATGTTAATTTCTCCTTTTAAAAATTTGATTCTAAATAAATAATATTTTAAAATTTTTATCATAGCAGGAACACCTAACATGAGACCCAGCTTTGACAATTTTTAAAAAATCTTTTAACACTTCAATTATGATGTGCCTGGTTGTAGCACTCTTTGAACTTGTTATACTTGGAGTTCATCGAGCTTTCCAAATGTGTAGATTTATATTTTTCATTAAATTTGGAAAGTTTTTAGCTATTATGTCTTCAAATATTCTGTTACAGTCAGTTATCGGCCCATTCATCTGTTTGCATAAGAGAACTGCTCACTGGGAATTTACTAATATATGAGTATTCTCTGCAGCTATCTTTAGGCTGAAGAGATATAGGCACTTTTTCTTCATCCTTTTTTTTTCCTTTTGAGGAAAAAAAAATCTTTATTTCATTCATTTTAGAATCATGCATTATACTAACATCAAGTTACAATCATTGTTTTATGGTAAATGCTTATAAAAAGTGTTTGACATCATTTCCTAATTGAGACTGAGTATCTCTTCAAATGAGTACTTCTTACCCCCTTTACTGTGAAATGTCTAGACAAAAAAATATGTTAAAAATAAACAAATCTGAGTAACATCCATGAAACCAAGGGAATAAAGACCTCAGAAAATTCACGCTTCCATAAAAATGACAATAAAAAGGGCAAAAATTATTAGAATTAACATTTTTAAAACTCTGGAAATAAACCAAGGAATTTTGAGAACTCCAGGTGCATCTATGCAAGAAAAAATGGCTGAATCTCAATAAGAATGGTAAGTTCTATGGCATTTAAACTTACCCTGATTCTGTCTCTTTTTGTGATGTTAGCAGCCATTCATAACTATTGTCTAGATCCATTAGTTCCTTGGAGATTTATGAAGATATTCTAATTTGCATGCCTTCTTCACTTATTAGCTGGAATAGTTTTAAAAAGAGAAACTCCTTGTTAACTGTTTGGTTGCTTTCTAATGTAAAGGAAATGAGTTGATTCCCTAGCATCTTCCAAAACATGATCAATGAGGATTTCTTATCTTTTATTGAAGTATCATTAACAAACTCATGTGTTAAAGCCTTACCCAGTTTTCCTAGTCCTCAATTAAAGGGTTGGATTTTCTCTTCCCCAAAATGGAAGTCCTGTTTGTTTTTTAACTGAAAACTTACCTGGGTTCAATAAATCTTGTTTTTCAGGAATTCTCACCCTAATATTTTGACATGAAAGAGGGCTTAGTGGTGACGTCAGGTGGAAAGAAAGACATATCACATGGTTGGGGTGGCGGGGGGAAGGAAATGGGGACAATTGTACTTGAACAACAATTTAAAAATGTGAAAAAAAATAAAAAGATTAAAAAAATGACACCCGCCCTAAAAAACAAAACAAAACAAAACAAACAAAAAAAAAACCCAGAGAGGTCTTATGATTTGAATAGCCCTTTAAATTCCAGCCCTGACAATTTTGCTCCCTATGTAATCCCAGCTGCGAATCAGCAGAGTTGCAGGCGCAGCGGGTCACACGTGGTGCTCCCAGCAGTGTCCCTAGCACAGCCACACGCCAGAGAGCTGAGTGGTGGGGAGCGCTGGCCTCTGCGGGTGGAAAGACAGACCCAGACTAGCGACCCTGGATGAGGCATCTAAACCTGCCTATTCTCAGTGTCATTTGTGAAAACAATGGCACCCGTCTTATGGTAATGATATAACTAGCACAGGGCATGGGACATTCTAATTCTTCATTATTTCTTACAGTTAGTGTTAGTACTGCAAGAATTCACATCATGATAACTGTCCATAGTTTTTTGGATTTTACTTCAAAGCAGTCTGCTGGAGTCTTTGATATTCTGGCTACTTTTGCCTTATACCCACAGGTCTACCCTTTCCCAGCTCGGTGAGGGACAGAGCATGGGCTGTGGGGCGCAAATCCTGGTTCCTGATTATCCAAGTGAACTTGGGCAGGTTTAGAACTTCATGCTTCTGTAAAAAGCGATCACCTCGCACACTTGTTTCTGGTAAAATAAGTGAGGTGAGTTGGTCAAAGTTGTTTTCAATTGAATTTATTAGGGTGGCATTGGCTATAAAATGATACGGGTTTCAGGTATACAATTCTACAACGTATCATCTGTGTACTGGGTGTTCACCACCCCAAGTCAAGTCTCCTTCCATCACCATTTAGCCTCCTTTATCCTCTCCACCTCCCCCACCCCGCTTCCCTCTGGCAAACACCATACTGTTGTCTGTGTCAATGAGTGTTTCTTTTTTTTTCTTCGCTTAGTCCCTTCACTTTTCTCTCCCATACCCCAATCCACTCTCCTCTGCCCGCTGTCAGTCTGTGCTCCGTATCCACGATCAAAGTTTTTATAGTCTCTGATACCAGGTAACCTCCAGATGCTTGTTTATCTTTTTAAATAAGATCACTTGTTTCCAACTCCACCATCACAGATTCTTTTCGAACCATCAAGACAAATCGCAATTATGAATTCCATTAGCAAATGCAACTGTAAATAGAATTGTGCGCACATAGGGGACGAGAGTGCTGCGGTGTAGTGGCTGCTCAAGGAAAGGGTTCAGTGTTGCGTAGGGCTAGGGTGTGTACATTTGTCCCCCTCTTTCCATGGTTTTGCTTTCGGCAGTTTCAGTTACCTGTGGTCAACTGTGATCTGAAAATACTAAATGGAAAATTCCAGAAATAAGCAATTCATAAGTTTTAAATTGCACACTGTTCTGAGCAGCATGATGAAATCTCACGCCATCTGCTCCATGCCACCTGAGACGTGAATCATCCCTTTGTCCAGCATATCCGTGGTATACACTCTACCTGCCCATTAGTCACTTAGCAGCCCTCTGGGTTATCAGACCGAGGTCCGTGGTATCGCAGTGCTTGTGTTCAAGTATCCCTTATTTTACCAAATAATGACCGCCAAGCAAAAAAGTAGTGATGCTGGCAATTTGGATATGCCCAAGAGAAGCTGTAAAGTGCTTTATTTAAGTGAAAAGGTATGTACGTATAGGGCAAAGCATAGTATATATAGGGTTCAGTACTATCCCTGCTTTCAAGCATCCACTGGGGGTCTTGGAACGTATCCCCTGTGATAACGGGGGATGGGAGACAGGGAGTATTGTACTGACTGCCTAACCTTTGGGCAAGATTGATGGGAACTTCCTGGTCAGAGTCTTGGGAGGACTGGCATTCCTGGAATCCTAGCAAACCTTAGAGAATAGAACACAGAGGAAACAATCAGATTCAAGGTATACCAGGTGGGGCTTTGGTATTCATACTAGGCCTCAAAACATGGTATGTTGTGTACAGAAGCCCATGCATCTTAAAAAGACCAGGAGAACAAAAATTCCCAAGGAAATAAAACACATTGGCAGATTAAGGGGCCTCGCAGCTCCACGGTGAGTGCCCAGTTATTTTGTTCACACATAATGCTGCTCTACCATATCCAGTCCTGGCTCAAAGACCCTGGAGCTCCCAGGGGCTTCTGTTGGGCTTTCATGGAAGGAGAGATGGTCCTCTTGGCAGTGGGCGTTGGGCAATGCTTAGTAATAGATGATGGGAACGGGAAACAGGTGTAGTCATTATTTTCAAGAACACAACACAGGTCGGCGGCACACAAATGGATGCCAGGATGGAGGATGTCATCTGTCGTTGCGAACAAAGGAATTTGGAAGTGTTTTCTAGACAGAAAGCATTAAAGCAAACAAGGAAAAGGGGACAAACAAATACTGAAAAACTCTTCCTTCTCAAACTTCAGGGCAATTTTGATTTGCTTTCATTGCTACGAGCAGTGAAAATGATATTTCAACTCTATATCACAATCTGCTGAAAGGAAAAATTGTCATTAACTTTAATTTTCCTTCATGGTGAATTTCAATGAGTTACTTGTCAGAATGATAATCTGCTAAGTAGACAGCTTCCAGATATGTACGGTATTATTGGATTTTCCTAGGTAACAGAAATTAATAAGTTAAAAATTTGCCCTTGCAATATCAGAGCTAATTAAGATTTAAATATGAGTCAAAAACTGGTTGTCTTTATTAGGATTCTTGGTCCCTGGAAAATGTGCCAGAGACAACAGAAATAGAACTGTCTTCTCTCGGATCATGTCACATCATTTTTATAGCAGGCAAGTAGTGGGTCAAACGCAAGATGCCCACACTCCTCCCCAGAGACTCACTTGTGAAGCTCTGATAATAGGGGAAGAAAGCCCTTATGCTAGAGCAATTTCTTTTAATAGATTTGGAGAAGCGAAACTTTAACTAGAAATACTGTTAAAAATAAAAATACTAATTAAACTGCTTTAAAAATCTAAATATAGAATTTATTTCACATGGCAAAAATAATAGAAAAACTTATGAGACACTCCCAATAAAATCAGGACAAAATAGGTGTTTAAGATTTTCAGAGACTTGAGCTGCTTTCCAAAGGAGGAAAAATTTGCCAAAAAATTAATTTGCCTAGTGATAGGACCCACATTTTTGGAGGTTTTAAGTGTTGCCTTGGCTTCTTCCAAGCTGTTTGCAATCGGCGGGCCAGGAATGAGCAGGCCATGGTACCATCCTTCCCTGCATGAACAGGGCCATAATGATCCCCAAACCTTTTGCTTTCAAAGACAAGTTTATAATGATTCATGCTGCTTGAAATTGTCTAAATAGCCTCTGAGGATCTCTCCCCTAAGTTTCAGTTTTTCTGCTAGCTTTGTACCCCTGTTTCCTTTGAGGTGGGGTTGGGTGAGGGAGACACTTGGAATGGACATCCGCAACCACCTCTAAACCCTGCATGATGCTCTCAGAACACTGCCCAGGGCACTGCTGTAGCCACAACCCTAGAAACAGCCCAGAGAATGGAATGAGCGGATTTCTTTGGGTAGGAACCCCACCCAGGGCCCTCCCCCCACCCCTTCCACTCAGCTTGTGGGCAGAGGGGTATCACCATGCCCACCTGCTGTAGACCATCTAATTTTCTGTGACTTAATCTGCAGCCGTCTCCCCCTAATGCCCTGTACTCCCCCAACCAAGGGAGAAAAATCCAGGCCATTCCTTCCAAAATAGAGAAAGGAGGGAGGGAGGGCAGGAGCCAAAAAGATCTGGTTTGTCCCCAGTGCCCAATGCCACCCTGGCATGGTGAAGCCTGAGCCACGGCGATGGCTCTAGGGCTGACTGTGGGAGAGGAAGCCAGAGAGGATGTGCAGAGAAGGCCCGATGCTCCAGGAGTTGAGCCACCTTGCCATGCGGAACCCACTTCGAAGAAAGCTGAAGAGTTGACTGCAGCCAGAAGGGGGCTCTGACCCAGCTCTGATCCTGCCACGTGGGATGAAAGTGAAATCGTGCAGGCAAGACCAAAATGAGCTGAGTAAGTGGGGTTTTAGTGGAAATTGTCAGTGTTGGCCAGGATATCCAAGGGATACCCGAGTTCCATCTCACCAATCGCTTCTCCCCATGAGGCTCCGAAGAGTTGGTTAAACAAGGAGAAAGAGCAGGTGGGTACTTCAGCATCATTTGACAGCTGGACCAGAGCCTAACGTCCTCCAGGACAGACCTTTTTAGTTAAGGCTTGATTGGAGCAGGCAGCTTAGGTACTCCCTAAGCCTGAGTTTTGGTCTTGGGGCCTTGCCCTTTCTGGTGGGTTCCACACATAGGAAGTCCAAGTGATGAGCAGCATGCTCAGGCCAATCCTCAGTGAGGGTGGGGCAGGGTGCAGCTTAAGATCCTGTTGCATTAAGTGAAGGAGATAGAGCAGGGCTGCCTGCTCCTTTAATAGACAGTGACTGTGCCCATTAACACATGAGGCCTGGACATATTTTTTGCATTTTGACCAGTCAAATGAGCAACTTCCCCATTCTAGAGGAATTAAGTTCTACATAGGTTGGCAGGAAAGTGGGCAGGAATGCAGATAACAATGACACCCATGTAACTTAGAGTTGGAAGTTCTAAGACAATGCCATAAACATGAACTGGGAATGGGCATGACTATTTGAGAAAAATTGTATTCCTATTTGTGGCTAGAATATCCAAGAGAATGAATGGAAAAGCTCTTATATAAAGTAGTCATACTTTGTCCGTATTTTGGAGTTTGTTTTTTTATAGTAAATTTCAGAGGCTTTAATCACAGAAACATAATTGCTGACCCAAAGTGTGGGATACAAGGATTTCTAGAGGGCTTGGGTTCATGATTATGTGAGGCTTCCTTTACCACAGTAAATTTTTTTTTTTAGTTTTGCCAAATATGATAACTAAAAATAGCATTTCATTGTTTTTGCCTTTTCTTTTTTGTATGAACAAGTGAACACAGCAAAGATTAAGAGCTTCAGAGTTAGAGCTGGGCCACGGCTGGCTGCCACCCTCTGCCTTTGCTCTTCTTTACCCTGGAATAAAGCAGTGCCTTCCTTCCAGGGCTGTGGAAGGAAAGGGTTGAACACCTGGAAAGCACTCCATCAGCCATGCTGAGTACTGGGACACCTATGACCAGCACTCTCTTCCCAGCTTCTGGAAAATGCAGGACCTCTTGGGCTATCTCACCTGTTCCATTCTGACTTCAGAAAGCTGTCATTAGGCATCTTGTCTCCATGCTCCCACCTACCTGTGTATATACCCCAACCATGAGAAGTCCACTCTGCCCAGAGGGGAGTATGGATTCTCTCTCCCTTGCTGTCTCTAAGAGTTGGTTCTGTGGCCCTTCATTTCAGGCCATGGCTGAGCAGTGACCCTGGTGGGCTGCCTTGGCCCTGGGCATTCTGACCACCAGCGCAGTGGTGGACACTATGCATGCCTGATGAGATCAGCCCAGCAGCTCAGTCCCCAGTGTCATCCCCTTACAGATGATCCAAGCACAGTTGGCAATGCTATAATCCATGTTTCTAGACTCCACCAAAACAAGCTTCTCCCCAGGGTTTTAGCGTCTTCCCTTCAGATGTACTTCTGCCTAGAGCCCACCATTTTTAAGGGCCAGGAAATGGAACAGTACTAACTGTAAGGGAACTGGTGGGAACTGTCCAGTGAACCAGTCTTCAGTAAGCCCCATGACACCCATCATATTGATGCAGAATTATTTAAGACAGAATAATCCAGAATACGAAGTCTATCTGGAAAAAATCCAGCTATTGTTAATATAACAAGAACAGTTTGCATGACATTGATGTAACCTGGCAGCCAAAGAGAGTGGACTGGAATGCACATGTGTGAAAAAAGACGACTTCACTGTAGAGGCAGTAGATGTTGTTGAGCGAGCACGTGTACTGTGTGGCCATCACATTCAAAATGACTGGTGAGTAGAGCAATGAATGTGTGTCGAATTTTGCATTAAGCTTGAATATTCTGCCACAGAAACTATTTGGGTGATTCAGAATGTCACAGCTGTGGGCAACTGGTGATGGATAACTTCATTATGACAATATGAACACTCACGCATCACATCTCGTGCAAAGTTTTTTGGCAAAACATCAAATCACCCAGGTGACTCAGCCCTGCTACAGCCCAGATTTGTCACCTTGTGACTCCTGGCTTTTCCCAAAACTAAAATCACCTTTGAAAGGGAAGAGATCTCAGACCATCGATGAGATTCAGGAAAATATGATGGGGCAGCTGATGGCAATTGGGAGAACTGTGTGAGGTCCCAAGGTGCTTACTCTGAAGAGGACTAAGGCATCATTGCCCTACATACAATCTTTGTTGTATCTTGTTCAATAAATGTCTCTATTTTTCATATTACATGGCTGGATGCCCTCTGGACCTACACTGTGGCATTATGTTCTGACATGACTGTCTGTTTAGGGCCCACTGCAGAAGACCACACCCTCTGGTATGGGATAAGATTTCCACTATATGGAGCAGAATCTTCCATTGTCAACCACCTTGGGATAGGAAATGAGTAATAGGGAGGCAGATCTCAGAGAGAAGAGATTCAAGAACCCATTCCTCTCTCTGGGTCTTGTTAGAGTTGGTTTGAACTGAAAAGTCAAAGAGCAGAACTGTGGTGCAGAGAAGTTGCCTCTGTCAGAGGCATGATTATGAGCCTGGGCTGTGGTTGGGGGCAGCTGTCCACAGCTCTCTACATTGTCTCCCCCATCCATCACCCACTACAATATCTGAAACTTTAGTTCTGGGCTTAGCCACTGCTCCAGGGAATTAAAGGATGGCTGTATGCTCACACTTGAAAAAAGGTGGTTCACAACAAAAGTAGAAAGCAAGCAAAACATAACCAGAGACATTGAAATGAAGAACAGTCTAACAATAGACAGGGGAGAGAGGGGAGGGGACAATGGGGAGAAGGGTTTACAGGAATCACTGTAGAGGACACGTGGACGGGACTAAGGGGGAGGAGGGAGGCTGGGGGGGCGAGGTGGGGCTGAAGGGTAAGGGAGGAGGGGAGGGGAGAGGATGCAAATAACTGTAATTGAACAAAAAATAAAAAAATAAATAAAAATAAAAAAGGTGGTTCAGGCAAAAGCAGGAACAGATTTGGGGAAATTAGCAGCCTATGAGCAGTGTCCTGGTGCAGGATTGTTGTATATCAGCTGACTGGAATGAGACACAGGCCCACAGCAATCAGCACCCAGGAGAGATCTGTGCAGCATATAATCATCTCTGCTTGAGCCTTGGAAGTGCTTGCAGGGAGGAACACAACTAGATAAACCTTGGACTTCCTGCAGTGAAACATCATAAGGACAGAAGACCATTTTAATTTTGAACACCAGTAGAAATATATCATGGGCTGAGGTCTGAGACATACAGTTACAATTATAAAAGGGATAACTAGTTAGAAAATGGATTTTTAAATTGGTATACTCAAATAGAAAAAATATATTTGCAGCCAAATCTATGAAAAAAGTTCAAAACCTCATTAATTAACTTTTGGTAATTTGGAAAACTAGCTATTTTGAAAAATCCTCATGGTACATTTACAATAGCATTTTAAAATATTAAGTCTCTAAGAATAAATTCAACAAAAGAAATATGTAAGATATCTATGGAGAAGGTTATTAAATTTTATAGAAAGACATTAAAGAAGACCTAAAGATGTGGAAATTTAAAACATCATGAATGAGTCCTAACACGACACAACAGAGAATGAAAAGGTGGATTTAGAACCGAGAGAGTGGCTTAATAACCAACTCAGCAACAGAGTGGCAATTAAGATGCTGGACATTTCAAAACCCTGGACTACAGGTAGCAAAATTTAATCCTGAAACACCACAGCAGAAAAAGAAAGCGCGGGTGTCAATAATGAATGAGTATTTTTCTGTAAAATACCAAAAAGATCCCCATTTATCATATTTGATCTGTGGGATAATAAAATGCATGCATTCTTGAGATCCAAGATGGAGAAGGAGTAAATGGGAGCTACACTAACCTTCTCTCAGGACCAACCTGGAATTACAATTAAATTGTAGAGAAATCATCTTGAATAACCAACTGAACACTAGCTGGAGAGAAGCCTTATAACCAGGGACAGACAGAAGAAAACACTACACCACAATGTGATTGGTACTGACCAAAGAGGAGATGCAAGAGGCTGGCTGAGCTCCCGTGGGCAGGAGCTGAAGTGCTGGAAAGATATTTCAGCAGCTGGAGGTTTCCCCCTGAGAAGTGTGGGGTCTAAACCCCAAGCTGAGCTCCCCAGCCTACAGCACCAGAGCCAGAAAGGAACCCAGATAACATCCAGCAGTGAAAAGCAGCAGGGGTCTGTTGGCCAAAGAGAGGTGGCTGGAGAGGCAGAGAGCCTCTTAAAGGGACAAAGCACAAAATTTTGTTTGCAGTCACTTCCCTTGGGTGCTGGCAAAGTGACCACAGAGTAGACTAGAGATGCTTGAGGAGAATCTGGGGTTGGTGGCTCTGAGGAGAGAACTGAGGGAACAGCCACCAGGATCCATGTGCAGAAGCCATCTCTCTCAGGCTGAGCACTCCTCTCAGAATGGTGTCAGCCTGAGCGGAAGCAATAGCACTGCCCACAAGAATTACTTTGCCCTGACTGTGGTGCTTAAGCCTGACTGCTGATTACAATCTGATTAGATTAACAGCTGATTAGTTTAATGTTTAATTAGTTCAATATCTAAGGTGGAAAATACAGGGAAGTAGCCAAAAAGGGAAGACAAAGAAACAGACCTCAAATGAAAGAACAAGAGAATTTTCTGGAAGAATGAGATGAAATGGAGGTAAGCAATTTATCAGGTGGAGAGTTTAGATAATGGTTATAAGGATACTCAACAACATGAAAAAGACAAAAACCATAAAAAAGGATCAGTCAGAAATAAAGAATGCAATATGTGAGATAAATAATACACTGGAAGGAATAAAGAGTAGGATAGATGAAGCAGAGGATTAAATCAGTGTTTTGGAAGACAAGGTAGAAAAACACAATCAAGCAGAGCAGCAAAAAGAAAAAAGAATTTAAAATGAGGAAAGGCTTAAAATTTAAAAATGAGGAAGGCTTAAGAAACATCTTGGCCCTGGCTGGTGTAGCTCAGTGGATTGAACGCAGGCTGGGAACCAAACGGTCCCGGTTCGATTCCCAGTCAGGGCACATGCCTGGTTTGCGAGTCAGGTCCCCATGAGGGCCATGTGAGAGGCAACCATACATTGCTGTTTCTTTCCTTCTCTTTCTCCCTCCCTTCTCCTTTCTCTAAAAATAAATAAAAATTAAAATCTTTAAAAAAAAAAGAAAAAAAAGAAACATCTTGGACAACATGAAGCATGACAACATCCATATCATGGGAATACCAGGAGAAGAGAGTGAGCAAGGGATCAAAAACCTATTTGGAGAAATAATGACTGAAAACTTTCTTAATCTGGTGAAGAAAAAATTTGCACAAGTCCAGCAAGCTCAGAGAGTCCCAAACAAGTTGGACTCAAAGAGGCCTACACTGAGACATGTCATAAGTAAAATGACAAGGCTTAAAGATAAGGAGAGAATCCTAAAAGCTGCAAGAGAAAAACAGGTAGTTGCTTACAAGGGAGACCACTTAGACTCTCATCAGATTACTTATCAGAAACATTTAAGGCCAGAAGGGCATGACATATTCAAGGTGATGAAAAGTAAGGATGTACAATCAAGGCTGCTTTACCCAGCAAAACTATCGTTTAAAATTGAAAGAGAAATAAGGAGCTCCTCAGACAAGAAAAAGCTACAGGAGTTTGTTAACACCAAATCAGTACTGCAACAAATGTTAAAGGGCTTGCTTTAAGAAAAAGAAGAGATAGCCCTGGCTGGCGCAGCTCAGTGGATTGATCATGGGCTGGGAACCTGAGGGTCGCGGTTCAATTCCCAGCCAGGGCACATGCCTGGGTTGCAGGCCAGGTCCCCAGTGGGGGCCATGTGAGAGGCAACTATACATTGCTGTTTCTGTCTCTCTCTGTCTCCCTCCCTTCCTCTCTCTCTAAAAATAAAAATAAAATCTTAAAAAAAAAAAGAAAAAGAAGAGATAGAGGGGAAAACAAAGGAAAATAGTCTAACAAGAAAATGGCACTACATACGTATCAATCAATAATGACCTTAACTAATAAATGAATTTGGCAAAACAGCAGGATACAAAGTCAGTACTCGAAAATCAAATTCAAAACTCAGAAATCAAATTGTTTTTGTACACCAACAATGAAATATCAGAAACAGAAATCAGGAAAAAAATCCCATTTGATATAACAACAAGAAAAATAAAGTACGTAGGAATAAACCTAACCAAGGAGGTAAAATACCTGTACTACACAATACTGAGGAAAGAAATTAAGGAAGACACAAACAAATGGAAGCATACACAATGCTCATGGATTGGAAAAATTAACATAATCAAAATGGCCATACTACCCAAAGTGATCTATAGATTCAATTCAATCCCTATCAAAGTACCAATGACATATTTCACAGATATAGAACAAACACTTCAAAAATTTATATGGAGTCATAAACAACCCTGAATAGCTGTAGCAATTTTGAGAAAGAAGAACAAAGTAGGAGGGGTCACAATACCTGATATCAAAGTATATTACAAGCCACTATAATCAAAACAGCCTGGTACTGGCATAAAAACAGGATCATAGACCAATGGAACAGAACAGAGAGCCCAAAAATAAACCCAAGTCTCTATGGGCAATTAATATTTGACAAAGGGTGAAGAAACATAAAATGGAGTAAAAACAGCCGCTTCAACAAATGGTGTTGGGAGATCTGGACAGCTACATGCAAAAAAATGAAACTCAATCACCAAATTACACCATACACAAAAATAAATTCAAGGTGGATAAAAGACTTAAATATAAGTCGTGACACCATAAAAGTCCTACAGAAAAACATCAGCAGGAAAATCTCAGACATTCCATGCAGGAACATCTTCACTGATATGTCCCCTAAAGTGAGGGACATAAAGGAAAGAATAAACAAATGGGACCTAAATCTCGATGGACATAAAAGGAGAGATCAACAGAAATATAGTCTTAGTTGGGGATTTTAACACCCCATTGACTTCAATGGATAGATCTTCTAGGAAGAAAATCAACAAGGAGACAGTGGCCTTTAATGACACACTAGATCAAATGGATTTACTTGATATCTTCAGAGCATTTCACCACAAAGCAGCAGAATATACATACTTTTCAAGTACATATGGAACGTTTTCTAGGATAGACCACATGCTAAGACACAAAACAAGTCTCAATAAATTTAAGAAGATTGAAATCATATCAAGCACATTCTCTGACCACAATGCTATGAAACTAGAAATCAATCGCAAGAAGAACACTGGAAAACATGCAAAGATGTGGAAGCTAAATTACATGTTGTTAAATAATGAATAGGTCAACAATGAGATCAAGGTAGAAATCAAAAGATACCTTGAAACAAATGAAAATGAAAATACAACAATCCAAAATCTGTGGGACACTAGCCTATCTCAAAAAACAAGAAAAAGCTCAAATAAACAATCTAACTTTACACTTAAAGGAACTTGAAAAGGAACAACAAACAAAGACCAAAGTGAGGAGAAGGAAGGAAATAATTAAGATCAGAGAAGAAATAAATGAAATAGAGTCTAAAAAAATGATACAAAAGATCAATGAATCCAAGAGCTGGTTCTTTGAAAAGATAAACAAGATTGACAAACATTTAACCAGACTCATCAAGAAAAAAAGAAAAAAGATCCAGATAAATAAAATCAGAAATGAAAGAGGAGAAATAACAACTGACACCAAAGAAATACAAAGGAGTGTAAGAAAATGTTATAAACAATTTTATGCCAACAAACTGGACAACCTGGATGAAATGAATAAATTCTTAGAAACATACAATCTTCAAAACTAAATCAGGAAGAATCAGAGAATCTGGATAGACAGATTATGCCTAATGAATGAAGCAGTAATTAAAAAACTCTCCACAAACAAAAGCCCTGGACCAGATGGCTTCACAGGTGAATTTTACCAAACGTTCTGAGAGCTAACACCTCTCCTTCTCAAACTATTTCATAAAATTCAAGAGGAGGGAAGACTCTCAATCTCATATTACAAGGCCAGCATTATCCTAATTCCAAAACTAGACAAAGACACTATGAAGAAAGAAAACTATAAGCCAATATCACTGATGAACATAGATGCTAAAATCCTCAACAAAATATTATCAGACTGAATACAGCAATGCATCAAAAAGATCATACACCAGGATCAAGTGGGGTTTATTCCAGGAATGCAAGGTTGGTACAACATTCACAAGTCAACAAATGTGATTCACCACATAAACAAAATGAAGGATAAAAACCACGTGATCATATCAATAGCTGCAGAAAAGCTTTTGATAAAATCCAGCACCCATTCATGATAAAAACTCTCAGCAAAGCGGGAATAGAGGGAACATACCTAAACATAAGAAAGCTCATATATGACAAACCCATTGCTGGCATCATAGGCATCATATTCAATGGGCAAAAACTACAAGCATTCCCCTTAAGGTCAGGAACAAGACACGGATGACAGCTTTCACCTCTTATTCAACATAGCACTGGAAGTCCTAGCCACAGCAATCAGACAAGAAGAAGGAATAAAAGGCATCCAAATTGGAAAAGAAGAAGTAAAAATGTTTTTATTTGCAGATGACATGATACTGTACATAGAGAAACAACCCTAAGGATTCTACCAAGAAACTACTAGGACTGATAAATTAATTCAGCAAAGAAGCAGGATATAAAATTAATATTCAGAAATCGGCTTCATTTTTATATGCCAAAACAAACTAACAGAAAGGGAAATTAAAAAAATAATTCCATTTACAATTGCTTCAAAAATAATAAAATACCCAGGAATAAATCTAACCAAGGATATATAAGACCTCTACTCAGAAAATTATAAGAACTAAAGAAAGAAATTGAAGAAAATACAAAATAAGGGAAGAACATAGCATGTTCGTGGATAAAAATTAACATTATTAAAATGCCCATACTATCCAAAGTAATCTATAGATTCAATGCAATTCCTATCAAGGTTCCAATGACATATTTCACAGAACTAGAATAAATATTTCAAAAATTTATATGGAACCACAAAAGGCCCTGCATAGCAACAGTGATCCTAAGAAAGAAGAACAAAGTTGGAGGCATCACGCTACCTAATGTGAAACTACACTACAAGGCCATAGTAATCAAAACAGCATAGTAATGGCATAAAACCAGACATACAGATCAATGGAACAGGATAGAGAGCCCAAGAATAAACCCACACCTTTATATTAGTGCCAGTCAATTAATATTTGACAGAGGAACCAACCACACACAACGGACTAAAGATAGTTTATTCAATAAATGGTGTTGGGAAAATTGAATAGATATGTGCAGAAAAATGAAACAAGACCACATTCTTACACCACACACAAGAATAGATTCAAAATGGATCAAAGACTTAAATGTTAGACCTGAAACCATAAAAATCCTAGAAGAAAACATAGTCAGCAAAATCTTAAACATTGCTGGTAGAAATTTTTTATCAGATATATCCCCAGTCAAGGGAAACAAAAGAAAAATAAACAAATGAGACTTCATCAAACTGAAAGTTTTCACATAGCAAAGGAAATTGTCAACAAAATAAAAAGACAACCCACAGAATAGGAGAACATATTCACCAATACATCTGGTAAAGGGTTAATATCCAAAATTTATAAAGAACTTACAAAACTCAACACCAAAAAAACAAACAGCCCAATTAAAAAATGGGCAAAGGACCTGAATAGACACTTCCCCAAAGAGGACATACAGATCGCCAATAGACATATGAAAAGATGCTCAACGTCACTCTTCAGAGAAACACAATGGGATACCATCTCACACCTGTCAGAATGGCTATCGTCAACAAATCAACAAAAAACAAGTGCTGGCGAGGATGTGGAGAAAGGGGAACCCTTTTGACTGTTGGTGGGAATGCAGACTGTGGCAGCCACTGTGGAAAGCAGAATGGAGATAACTCAAAAAATGAAAAAGAATCTGCCTTTTGACCCAGTGACCCCACTTCTGGGAGTTTATCCGAAGAAAACTAAAACACTTATTCAAAAGAACATAAGCACCGCTATGTTCACTGCAGTGTTATTTACAATTGTCATGATATGGAAGCAGCCCAAGTGTCATCAATAGATGAGTGGATAAAACAACTATGGGACATTTACACAAAGGAATACTACTTGGTCATAAAAAAGAAGAAAATTTTACCCTTTGTGATAGTGTGGACAGACCTGGAGAAATTATGCTAAGTGAAATAAGCCAGTCAGATAAAGACAAATACCTTATGATTTCATTCATATGTGGAATCTAACAAACAAACTGAACTAATAAGCAAAACATAGACAGAGTCACAGATGGAGAACAGATGACAGCTAGCTGCGGGGGAAGGTTAGGGGGTACAGGGACTGAGCAAAAAGGAAAAGGACTCACGGACATGGATAATAGTGTGGTGATTGCTGGGGGGAGGAGGATATGAGGGGACTAAATGGTAATAGAAAAATATAATAAAGATTTAAAAAATCATGAATAAGAAAACTCAAAACTGTAAAGATTTATATTCCCACCTAGATTCTACTATTAATTTATACATGCTTTGTGCATGCTTATGCATCTATACATCTATGCACCTCTCTATCCATCCATGAATCTATCTTATTTTTTAGATATACTGCAAAGTCAGTTGCAGGCATCAGTAAATTTCCTCCTAAATATTTATGCATCATTACTTGGGGAAACTTGAGGATCTTTGAACCATCGGGATAGTATGATTTCTGGCTCCAAACTGCATTCAGGCCAACTTTTATTTATAAATTCTTAGGGGAGAGAGACTTTCTTCTTCTCCTCCTCCCACCTCCTCACCTCTTCCTTCCTCCTCTCCTCCTCCCTTCTCCTCTCCCTCCTCCTCCTCCTTCTTCAAATCTTTTTCTTTTCCCTCTACCAAGAACCAAGGCTGATGGACACATGTTCTCACTGTGTTCCTCTTTTGTAAAAGATTTTATTTATTTATTTATTTATTTATTTATTTATTTATTTATTTATTTAAAGAGGGGGGAAGGGAGGGAGAAAGAGAGGGAGAGAAACCTTGATGTGAGAGAGAAACATTGATTGGTTGCCTTTCATACTTGCCATGACCAGGGACTGAGTCCACAACCCAGGCATGTGCCCTGACCGGGAATCGAAACTGAGATCTCTTGCTTTGCCAGATGACACCCAACCAACTGAGCCACCCCCGTCAGGACACTGTCTTTTTTGTGGAATCAAAATGGTCTCTCGTTCTTCCTGTAACTAATGGTGCAGCCCTTGGGAGTCACTACTTTACTTGGGTCTCCGACATTATAATCATACTCCAGCCTGGGGACATTCTGATCTAAATGTGGTCGTACAAATGAAGTTCCAGTCATGGGGAATCATTATAAGCCCTTGGGGCCACTATAACATTACTTCTCACCTCTCTGGATTCCTGCTCTTTTGAGGGGGGGACTCTAGAGGCTTGTTTTCTTTCTTTATTGAGAGCATGCATTTGAAAATATTTTTAATCCAGCATTTCATGGTGATTTGTATTGTGCCTTGTATTATACAGTAACTATGATTATAAATTAATACACACTATTTATACAGTTGGGTATATCCTAGGGACAGGCCCTAGATCCGTCATTATTTCCATCTGTTGTCATCATGAGATTGCCAAGTTCGGGATTTCAATACTCTGTTTAGCAGATTCCAGGAGCCTCTCTTTTCCTCTCCTATTTTTCTTTCTCTTCCCTCCTTCCTTTTGGCCCAACACACAGTAGCAGAACGAACGGGACACATTCCAGCCCTCTGTGTCATTAACACTCAAAGAACCCTTGGCTCTAGAAGTAGCTATGGGGGTCAATCAAGTGACATGATGTCAGCAAAACTTCTCCTAATTTGTGTAGGAGGAAGGTGTCTGGCCATTGAGCTGCTTGCTGTCCGACGACCTCCACAATGAGTTCAACCATTCATTCTGAACCCCCCAGTCCAGCCCCTGTCCATGCAGATACTCACAGTGTGTCAGCTACTTCCCATTTCTAGCAAGGCCCAGGCACCCAGAGCGGGGAAGGACCCCAAGGATCTCTTACCTACCTGAATGTTTTACTGATGACTCAGGAAATCCATACAGGGTATCACCCAAAGCTCCGCGACCCATAAAGCATATTTACACACCTGAGCTGCTTCAGCTAAATGCTCTAATCTCATATTAGCCGTATTCTGGTGACACAGCTTGTGAAGGGTTAATTACTCATGGGGTTCCGCTGTACCTTCGAAAAGTAAGGAAAGCAATGAGAGCAGGTGAAAGGAAGCTAACAGCAGGCACGTGGCTCCCCAGGAAGGTAAAATCTCTGATCCCAGCTATGCAGCCCTTGCTGAGCCTTGGGCTGGAGGTCAGGATTCCCCTGAGACTTCCCCTTGCTTCAGTAATTAAAGATAGAGGGGTCCTCATGGGGCATTTTCCTGGGAGAGGAGCCAGGTGTGAGCTCTACCTGGCTAACCACATCCTGAGGTCATTCGATTCATCTAGTGTGAAACCTCTTCTGGGAATATTCTACTAACTCAGCAGAATGGAATGATCAGCTTGCTCTCAGATGCCTGTCACAGCTGGATAGGTCAGCCTGACATCACACCTGGAAACCAGGTAGTAAAGTCCAGGGCATGTTTGAATCTCTGGGTTTGCAGTGGCAGCACGTGTCCGGGTAGACAGAACGGAAGTGCCCGATACTCAGCAGGGCTCATTCCCAGCAGCCAGGCTGCCTGGTGTCTGGGCATGGGAGGTGGTTTCACTCCCTTCTCTACAAAACTGGCCAAGCCTGCCTGTCAGCCACTGCACCGCAGGCAGGGCAGAGCATAAACAGTTTCCCTCGGGCACACCATCATAGAATGCATGGGGGACCTCCTTGATTTGGGACCCCTATGCTATTCGTTCTCTGAGAATAACTGACTCAGAAAAGAAACCCTGTAGTCCCCACAGAGCTTGAGCATTTCCCACATTCGAGCACCAAGCCCCATACGCCTGGGCCCCACCATGGTAATAAGACCAAGCCTCTCTTTTCAAAGGAGACATTAGACAGCTGCAAGGGGTGCGCTTACAGTGCAATAGTTACTGTGAAAAGTCCAGATGAAGTCTGGGCATCAAATGTTGTGAACAGCTCTCTTGAAGATGACATTTTCTGAAACAGAAATGAGCAGACAGGACCTGACAGGTTATAATGTATCAGTGGGGACAAGTAGGCAGGGCTCAACACATCAGCACCGTCCTGGAAAATTCTGATGCTGGAGTTGCTGGCAAGGGAAGAGGTGTCCTTGTCCACCAAAAGACAATGGCTTGCTGGAGAGATCTGGGGGAGCCCTTCTCAGAATTCTGACTCTAGCTGGGTGCTAACCTTAGGTAAGTCATGGACTGGCTAAAGGCATCTTGTTTCCACCTCCTGGAAAAGGGCTTGATGATACCAACTGCTTAGATGTGCACTGAAGTATTTAATTAATGTTTGCAAATCACTGTGAGGTGCAATTGTAGGGCCCACTGCCAAAAACAAAGCCAGCTTGTTTAAGTTGGCAGTAAAAAAGTTAAGCGTTCTTTACTAATTAACACTCTATTAGTATAACAGCAATACCCATGTAGAGTTACTCAAGATCATGTTTATTTTCATCTCTCTGCTTAGGTTGGTTTCCAAGCTAAGGAAATCTGAACTTACTTGATGGTGTGACGTAATGAATAACTGAAACCTCCCTTCAAGCCAAACTCAACCAACAAAGAAATATGCTAGGATGGGTGCATGCCAGGAAATGCCAGTTGAACAGGTGCCTGTTGGGGAAATATGATAACCAGAAACCCCAGGCAAATGTTTCTCAAGTTCCCCTGAACTCTGGAATGTACTTCCTGAAGAGAAACACAATGAGGGCGCCCTCTGCTGGTAACAAGGAATATTTTTAGTTCTTTGCTAATTTTTGAGAGTGTGTAGGAATAGAATTTGAGAGGATTAGTAAATTCAAAAGAAGCTTATTAGGCCTGCCTGCATCTTAAGAAATGGCAATCAAGCCCAACCATTATGAGAAAGTGAAATACACAAATAGAGGTCTCTGTTATGCAGTATACCTGGCATAATTTCGAAGGAAGCAGATGTTGCTGTGTGAGGCTAAAAATGTAGCACCAGCAATTTAGTGGCTTAAAAACACTTTTTTTTTTTTTGGCATACTACCAGCCCTAAAGAATTTATGAGGTTGAAGGTACGATTGTCGATATAGGCATAATCCAATAAGTAAGTAGCTAGTCATTGGTGTGCAACAAATACATAAATAGCAAAGCATCAAGATTAGCCAACATTACACACACACACACACACACACACACACACACACACACACACACCTCTGAATCAATCCATGCTCACCTGAGTCAAAGAAGGTGAGGAAGTGAGCCAGGCAGATACCTGAGAGAAAAATGCTCAAGTCAGAAGGCACAGACATGCAAAGGCCATGAGGAGGAAGCAGGCTTGACATATTAAGGAAGAGCAGGGAGGCTAGTGTGACTACAGCGGAGTGAGCAGGACACACATGGAGCAATCCTGAACCCAACTGGAAGTCTCGAGTCCAGCCTGGCCCAGTTGATCCCCGCCAAACCGTAGCTACTCTGTATGGGAATAAATTACTGTGGTCGTAAGTCACAGTAAACACTGTTATGGCAAGAGCTGACAAATGGATTAATCAAGTAATCGCATAATTAAATATAGTAGTGTATGGGATCAGGCAGGTAATGAGGGGCCAGATTGTGTAAGATTTTACAGCCAATGATGAAGGCAAAATAATAGGAAAATGGTGTCTAGAAGCTAAATGAAGAAAGTGTGTGTTAAGAAAGAGAGAGCAATCAAATGTATCAAATGCCACAGGTAGTTGGGTGACCATGTATTTCCTCATATAATGTCGAGTCCTTTTGAGAGCAGAAGGGGGCGCTATTAATCACTAGGCCAAGGCAATAGGTATAAACTCAAGGATGTTTTGGACAAACTGAGTGTATAGTCACCTTACAGAGAAGTTAAGTGAAATGAGGATTGAGAATTGAACCCAGATTTAGCAACTCAGGGGGCATTGGCGATCCCTCCAAGAGCAGTTTTCATAGACCTGGAGGTTGAATCTAGCCCAGTAGGACT
Source organism: Micronycteris hirsuta (assembly GCA_004026765.1). NCBI lineage: Eukaryota > Metazoa > Chordata > Mammalia > Chiroptera > Phyllostomidae > Micronycteris > Micronycteris hirsuta. The sequence continues at coordinate 49,139 of PVJI01003036.1, forward strand.
GAGTTCAAGAGAAAGGGAGAGGAATGTGAATATAGGCAAAGTTGTTTGTTTGGGTTCTTTTTAAGAAAATTTTGTGTAAATGGGAGAATAAAATGGGAAAATAGTTAAAGAGAAATGTGAAAACACTATTAGGTATTTTTCAGTGGAAGAATTTATAAATGTTTGTCTGCTGGCGAGAATGGTCCAGCAAAGAGGGGAACATTAATGATAAGAGAGAAGGGAGACATGTTGGAGTGATGTCCTTGAGCTGACGGGATCCGATGGACCAATAGGGTGGTGTCAGGATCATGGGCCCTTCATCCTGTAGTCGGAGGGCAGGCAGAGGGAAGACACAGGGATGTGGGGAGGTGTCATAGTGGTTGTTGATGGAAGATTTCTTTGGATTTTATCAGCAAATTGGGAAGCAAATTCATCAGGGTGACTTCACAGGGAGAAGGAAGAAAAAGTTTGAAATAGTCACCTAGGAGGATGAAAGAACGATTACACCAAGGAGATGGAATAGGATTGCCCAACAGCAGTAAAGGCTGTGGATTTAAAGTATAGTCAGTGGAGATGCCACTTCTGCTTAGGACGTAGACAGCGACAGGGTCACCCATCCTAACCTGCTGCACAATCACAACTTATCTTGAAACTGCCAGAGAGCTGAGATCACAAGGAGCAGATTACTGCAAGTCCAAAAAGAAATAAGGTCTCCTGAGGAGAGACAGGACTCGCTCACTGCGTCACCTGAGAGGGTCCTGGGAGGAGGGGCGTCTGCAGGCAAAGTGGGGAAAAAGAAATAAGCTTAAGTTTTAGCCAACTGCCAAAGGCCAAGTGCGGGCTAATGTGTCCGCTCAAATTAGCTGGGTGCTCTAGACACAAGAGAAGTCTGCACTCACTCACATGCTTTCCCCACAGGCTTCCACTGGGTAGTCCTGAGAAAGAGAAAAGGCAAGCAGGAGACTGAAGAATGACCATCTCCACGCGAGCAGGCACAAGGTAACCAGTGGCTTTGTCTGAACAGGTCCCCAGACGTCTATTTTATACAAGAGAAGAAGCATGAGAGAACAGGGCAGAAGAAATATTTTAATATTCTTTAACATAGTCAAGAATTCCATAAAAATAATGAAACACATCAAACCGTAGATTCAAAAACTCAGAGAACCAAGAAGGATAAACACCAAACAATAACAAAATCACCTGAACACATCATAGTCTCATTGCTGAAAACCATTGTTGAAGAGAGAATCTTGAAGGCAGCTGATGGGAAGGAAAGGGGGGAAAAGGCATATTATATTCAAAGGAACGAAGGGAAGAGTTACAATAGAATCTCATCAGAAACTATGCAAAGAGAAGACAGTGGAGCAACATCTTTAAAATACTGAAAGTTGGTAGCCTGATACAGCCATTATGGAAACCACTATGTAGATTTCTCAAAAAATTCAGACTGGAGTTACCATATGATCCAGCAACGTCTCTTCTGGATATCTATCCATAAAAATTGAGAACATCCATTCACAAAGATATGTGCACCCCTGTGTTCATTGCAACATTCACGGTGGCCAAGACATGGAGACAACTGAAGTGTCCCTCAATAGATGATTGGATAAAGATGTGGCTCATATATACAATGGAACACAGGTCAGCCATAAGAAAAGATGAAATACTGCCATTTGGGACAATATGGATGGATCTTGAGTATATTGTGCTAAGCAAAATAAGTCAGACAGAAAAAGTTAAGAACCATATGATTTCACTCATATGTGGAATACAAAACTGAAAGCAACAAATAAACAGGCAAGAAAAACAAACAAACAAAAGCTTATAGACACAGACAACAGTACGGTGGTGGCCAGAGGGAAAGGGGAGGTGAGGGAGGTAGAAAGGGTAAAGGGGGTCAAATATCCAGTCAAGGCAGAAGATTTGACTTTGGGTGGTAGACACACAACATAATATACAGATGATGTCGTGTAGAATTGTACACTTGAAACCTATATAATGTTATGAATCCATGTCACCCCAATACACTTAATTTAAAAATTGGGGGGAAATGTAAATGCAGTGGTCTTGAGTAAAAAAATAAATAAATACATACATAATAAAATACTGAAAGAAAAATGCTGTTGATCCAGAATTCTACCAGTGAAAATGTCTTTCAAAAACAAAGGCAAAATAAAAACTTTTTTTTTTTTTTCAGAAAAACAACAGCTGAGAGAATTCATTGCCAACAGATCTGTAGAACTGTTAGAAGTTCTTCAGGCAGAAGGAATGTGACGCCAGATAGAAACTCTAGTACCACAAAAAATAAATAAGAGCTCCAGAAAGGCTAAAAGGAAGCTGAAGTTATTCTTAATTGCTCTAAAAGATAATTTTCTAGAGCACAAGTCACCCAATGTTTTATTAAAGGGCCACATGGTAAATATTTGGGGTTTGCAGGCTATCTGACCTCTGTTGCCACGATTCAGCTCTGCCATTGCAGCGTGAAAGCAGCCATGGATGCATATCAGCAAGCAGACATGGCTGCGTCCCAATAAAACATTGTTTACAAAAATGTGTGGCTGACCTGGGAGTTGTAGTTTGCTGACCCCTGTATTGTGGGGCTTACAGAATAGGTAAGAGTGAAATGTAAGACAAAAGTAGCACACAGATCAGGGGGAGGAGTTGGAAGTGCACTGGTGTAGGGCCCTCCACCATTCGTGCAGTGGTATAATGGTACTCAGAGGTACATTGCAATAAATCAAAAACGTACATTGTAAACTCCAGCGCAACCACTGAATATTTTTTAAAGAGAAGTATGTGAGGTCCATCCAGAAGGTATGCAGCCATGTAGTATGAACAATAGAGACATTCATTTAAGAAGATACAAGAAACATTGTACATAGGACGATGACGTTTCAGTCCCCTTCATAGTAGGCACCTTGGGACCTCACACAGTTCTCCCAATTGCCGTCAGCTGCTCCATTGTATTTTCCAGAATCTCATCTATAGTCTGAAATCTCTTCCCTTTCGAAGGTGATTTTAGTTTTGGGAAAAGCCAGAAGTCACAGGGTGCCAAATCTAGGCTGTAGGGGAGCTGAGTCACCTGGGTGATTTGATATTTCACCAAAAAAACTACGCACGAGACATGATGTGTGAGTGGATGCATTATCGTGATGAAGCTGCCAGTCACCAGTTGCCCACAGTTGCAGACTTCTGAATCATCTGAATAGTTTCTGCAGAGGAGTGTTCAAGCTTAATGCAAAATTTGATGCAGATTCATTGCTCTACTTGCTCAGTCATTCTGAACAGGACAGCCACACAGTGCACATGCTCACTCAATGGTGTCTACCCACCCCCACTGACTAGTACAGTGAAGTCATCATTGTTCACACGTGCACATTCCAGTCCACTCTCCTTGGCTGCCAGGTTATGTCGATGTTGTGCAAACCATTCTCATTATATAAACAATGGCTCGACTTTTTCTGGACAGACCTCATAAACCAATAGTGTAGATAAAATTAAATCCTTAAAAAAAATCACAAGGCAGACAGGAAAAGGTGTGGGGGAGGAACAAAGAACAGATGGGACAAACAGGAAACAATTGGCAAGATCGTTGAGTTAAACTCAACCATACCAATAATTAGATTAGGTGTAAGTAGTCTAAACATCTCTATTAAAAAGCAGATATTATCAGATTGAATTTTAAAAGACTCAACTATATGCTCTCTAAAAGAAATCCATTTTTAATATGAACATGTAGATGGAATAAAAGCAAAAGGACAGAAAAAGATACACCAGGCAAATACTAGTCAAAAGAAAGCCTAAGTGGCTGTATTATCATCAAAGACTTCGGAGCAAAGAATATCAATAAGGCCAATAAAGAAAGACATTTCCTAATGATAAAGGGTCGATTCAACACAAAGACACAACCACCCTCAATGTGCATACACCACACGGAAGAATTTCAAAGGAAACAACGGGAAAACTGAGATCACTGAAAGAAGAAATGGGCAAATCCACATTATAGTTGGAGACTTTACTACTCCACTCTCAGTAATTGACGGGAAAGTGAACGGAAAGTCAGTGACGGTCTAGAAGACCTGATCAACACCAACACCCAACTTGGCCTGACGTTGACAGGAAAATCCATCTAGCAACAGCGAAATACACATTCCCTCTGAGTGCCAGGGATGTTCATCAAGATATATTACAATCTGGACTATGGAATAAACTTCAACAAATGCGAAAGAATCAAAATTATAAGTGTAACCTAAGTCAGCATGGCTTTCTGTCTAGACCCAGTCTAAATCTTTTGTGTGGGTTTAGTGAAAGAAGGCAGAGAATTGGATTTAACTAGGTTTGGGATTTTTCCAGCTGAACAGTGTGAAGAGATAGAGGACAAGGGAGTTTTAAGGGATTCCAGGGTTGGGTCATGGCATTTAAGCTGGGTAAGAGAAATAAGAACTTGAGGAGCAGTGCAAAGGTGGTAGGGTCAGCGGACTGGAAGGTCTGCTAAGAATGATGGGAGCTGGAGTCCTAGAAGAAGGAAACTGGACTTTCGGATACTAGTCAAAAAGTAGCTGCTTGGAACTGACATGATGGTGGTAACAAGGTCAGGTGAGTGACCAAGGCACATTGGAGAACATGATCATTGAAAACAGGGACAAAAACAAGGAACTGAGATGTTGCATTTTGGAAATACCATCTGGGTGGGCTATTGAAGCATCATGAGTTACGAAAGGAGTAGTGTTACATTGACGGCGAGCCAGGAGCTAAAATGTTTAAGGAATAAAGAAAGGGAAATGACTAGGTGGTGGCAGGTGACTGTCACCAGAGGGGTAGTGGGTGATGTGGTCTGATGACATTATTAACGGGGCAGAAAGGCCAGTCTAGCACCAGCAGTGAAGAGCAAGGAGGCCATCTCTTGCCCCACCAGGCTCAGAGGTGCAAGGAGGTGAGAGAAAACTGCCCTCACTTGAGAAAGTGCGAGGGGACTCGGTATTCTTAAGAGAGCATGAGCATTCCCAATGTGAATCAGGAAGCATCCCGATTCTTTCCTTACTGTGGAACAGGCAGAGTGGGCGTGTTAGAGTTCCAGCTGCCAGGCTGAGGACAGAATTCTTTCCTTTCTACCAGAGACCGCGGTAGAATGACAGTGAATGGCTAAACTCCTATTATAAAAGAAAGTGGGAAAGGGACCACTGGTAGGCGAGAGGTTCACAAGTCTCTTGTAGATGAAAAGAGAATGTAAACGGGGTGAAACAAAGCATCCTAGAATATGCAGGAGGGAGCAGCCGCAAAGGAGAAGGCCAATGGCCACGAGAAAATGCAGAGGCTCCAGAAACAGGCCCCAGCTGGCAGGGGTGACGGAGGGCAGGGGTGACGGAGGGCAGGGGTGAGGAGGAGAGTCCCAAAGTGGAAGAGTACGTTCACAGTGGTCCCTTCCCCCTTTCCCTTTTCAGCTCTATTGCCAAGAAAGAGACTATAGGCAGCTGAGGCCTGCAAACACTACAGAGCAGCAGGCGGCATATCCACTCCTGGAGACACCTAGGGAGAAAAATAGACGCGCCTCTACATAAGCAAGGAAACTCATAGCAGCTGCAAAGAGAAACCAACACCATTCCCCACCATTAAGTAGGAATTGACAATCATCAGGGAAAAAAACAAACACCTGAGCATGAAATGACAAAGCTATACAAACAAAACAAATCACTCAAAAAAAAAAAAAAAAATCCGGGTAACTCAGTGAAGAGAACACAAAAGCAAACAACTCTCTAATAAACATCCTCAGAGCTTTGGAGATATTGTATGGGTGTGGAGAAAAACAAGAGCAGGATGCTGTTGTAAAGGAACAATCGGAGAAGTAATTAGAGAAGAATTAATAGGATAGCTGGAAGATAAAGCCAAAGAAATTTACCAGAACAAAAATCTAAGCGATAGAAAGTTGGGGAAATAGATAAAAGGCCTTAAAGGATCAATCCAGAAAGTGAGTTATCTAGTAGAAGTTCCAAGGGGCTGGGGGTGGGGGGACAGAGAAAAGTGGATCAAACAAATAATATAAGAAACTTTGCAGGGTTCAAAAGAAACATAGGTTTCAGATTTAAGAAGGTCGCATAGTGATGACTGCCACACACATCTTTCACGAATTTCTACACACAGGGACAGGGTACATCCTAAAGCAGGGAAGGGAAACGGGAAGGAGAATGGAGAGGGAGAAGGGGAGAAGGGGGAGATTGAGAAAGTGACATTCTTTAAAAATCCAAGTCCGATTGCCATCCGACTTCTCCCCAACAACGGGGTTCTAGAAGACAATGGATCCAACTCCTTTGACGTTTTAAGAAGGGGTGTCCAACCTGTGGCCCACGGGCCGCATATGGCCCAGGATGGCCATGAATGCAGCCCAACACAAAATCGTAAATTTACCTAAAACCTTTCTTTTCGCTCATCAGTTTTCATTACTGTTTGTGTATTTAAAGTGTGGCCCAAGACAACCCTTCTTCTTCCAGTGTGGCCCAGAGATGCCAAAAGGTTGGATACCCCTGTAAGGCAAAATGATTTTGAATCTAGAATTCTATATCTTGCTAAACTGCCAATCAAATGTCAGGCTGACATAAAATGTTTTCATAAATGCAAAGCAAAGAAAGTGTGTTGGCCACAAGAATACCTCTTGTACAGCTCTGCTTATGGGGAGAGCAATTGACATGGGCCCTACTTTTGAGCCTACAATCCGTGACACACTTCTCAGCCAATGACTGAATGTAGCAGAAATACTAAGGCAAATCGGTTTCTGGGAGGCAGGGAACTCGCCCATGTCCCTGCCAAGCCTGTCCTTTGACTAAACGGCAGTCAGGAACACTCCTACCCAACCCTCTCTCCCTCCCTCCGTCACTGCAGGTCCAAACTGCACCAGGGGCTGACCGCTCCCCAGGCCTCACCCAACGTCTTCCCCAGTTTTCCTTACGCAGGGACGTTTAGTCCTATCGTGAAATCTACTTCTCAGTGGAAATAGACCAAGAGAAAGTTTACCTCTTATGCACATTCTTGAGGAAAAACCAGCAACAACAAGGGGGGAAAGGGGACAGAAAAAAATCAATAGCAGCAAAACATGAGATATAAATGGAAGACCTGACCAGAGGTCAGTAAACATGAGGTTGTGCAACAAGAGGCCTAAAAAAGGCCTGGTGTGAAGGTGGTGGCTCCAAGCTACCTTTCCCCCTCTTTCTCCCTGGCATTCGTCCAAAAGCAACAAGGAGAATGAGGACTAAAAAACATGAGTTCCATTTCAAGAGAAACTTAGAGACAGCAAAGACACCAGGTCACGTGGTAGATGGAAGGGCTGCCAGAACAGGCATTTGCGGGGGTTTGCTTAGAGACAGGATCTTCAGCGACAAGGTGCCATGGCCACAGCTCTCAGAAAAAGCCAGCAAAATACCCTTTTTATTGATTTTTAAAAATTTGACTTTAGAGAGAGGGGAACGGAGGGAGAAAGAGAGGGAGAGAAACATTGGGGTGAGAGAGAAATACCGACTGGTTGCCTTCTGTATGTGCCCCGACCTGGGACCAATCCTGCAACCCAGGCATGTGTTCTGACTGGGAATCGAACCGATGACCTTTCGGTTTGCAGGATGACACCCAACCCACTGAGTCTCCCGGCCGGGGCAAAGCACCCTTTTTAGAGATGAGAGCTACTCTTGACAGCCAATCCCAGACAGATAGTGATGCAGCAGGTCTAGAGCAACCAGCTCGGTAACGAGAAAGCATGTTTTCGTGGGGGATGGTTCCAACAGCAATTTTTTTTTAAAAGGAACAATTAGATTTCTTGAAGTTGTTGGCCTTGTAGAAAAATGTTCTGAGAGACTTTTGGAAGTTGTGGGTTGAGTTAACAATTAAGTACCAAAAAAAAGTAAATAAAAAAGCAAGGCAATTATTAACTACTGATAAAACATAAATTAAGAAAGGAAACATAATCTCAGTGCTACAATGCTCGACTGTGAATAATATTTGTGTACGCATGTTATGTACACAGTGGATGTTGATCTAAGGACGTTAATATTACTACTTGGGGAGACAGAGCGGATAGGAAGCAGCGTTGGGGTGGTGGGGTAAGAGATCTCAATTCTCATCTACAATAACAGGAGGCCAGTTGACAGCATCTAAAATTGATAAAGTAAAATATAATAGCATGTACTTGTTATTTAGGAACACGGAAATGAGTAAACCCAGGAAAACGGCAGTTGACAGAAGTGGCCTTTGGGGAGGGAAACGTGGAATGGGGCAAGTGGGACAGGGAATCACGTTTTGTTGTAAATATTTTAGTTCAGTTTGATGTTTGAAACTATGTTACTGTTAACACAACAATTAAATTTATTTTTTTTAATTTTTTAAAGTTTTTTATTTATTTATTTTCAGAGAGAGGGGAAGGGAAGGGAGAAAGAGAGGGAGAAAAACATCAATGTGTGGTTGCCTCTCACATGGCCCCCACCAGGGACCTGGCCCGCAACCCAGGCAAGTGCCCTGACTGGGAATTGAACTGGCAACCCTTCGGTTCGCAGCCTGTGCTCAATCCACTGAGCTACACCAGCCAGGGCACAACAATTAAATTTAAAACTGATTATTTCTCCTAGCACCTTTGCTTGCAGGTCTCATGGCGGCCTGTCTACACGGCGGCACCTTTTCCTGGCTGCCCTGGCCCAATGGTAGGGCTTAGAAAAAACAACAGTCCCACCTCCCACACCCCCCAAAAAACAGCTCTTATTTTTCTAGGTATATGTTTCTTAAAGCGTGCTATTATTTCAAAGAACTACGCCCTATATAAAGTATATGGGAGAATGAAGAGAAGGGTCAGAGGCAAGAAAATTAGAACTATAATTATTGTGTTTGCTGAAAACACTTTAATGCAAGTTAAACACCTTCCAGAACAGCAATCTCAATTTCTCACATAGCTGATTCCCTTTTACTTTTCCCCGCCTGCGTTCCCTGGGTGGAAGTCCAGCTCTCTCAGTCTTTTGACGGCCTCCCAGCTCCTCAGCACCTGCTCTGGGGGCTTCAGGGGGCCCAGGCTGCTCCCGGCTGTAGCCCACGTCCAGTCATTGCTAACACACTCACCTTCTCTTGGAGAGATAAGGTCATACCTTCCCCAAGAGCAGTGTTCTGCTCGCCTTCCCAAGCCCGGCACAGAACGCACAAAGGTGATTAGTTGAGTGAATGTACTGTCTTCCTAACCTCAGAACAATTCTTAAACCGAGCTGGCAGGACCCTTGTTTATTTAGTCCAACAACCTCATTTTCTAGAATCCCTGGTAGGAGCCAACATTCGTTCGGGTCACTTGGTGAGTTGGATACAGAAGTGAGTGTGTGCATTGGTGTCTGAGGGCTGCTGTAACAAAGTGCCGCACACTGGTGGTGCCAAACAATGGAAATTTATTCTCTCGTGGTTCTAGAGGCTGGAAGTCCAAAATCAATGTGTGGGCACCGCAGGCCCCTCCAAAGGCTCTAGGGGAGGGGCCTTCCTTACCCCTTCCAGCTTCCCGTGGCCCCAGGAGCTCCCTGGCTTGTAACAGCCTAACACTAAGCTCCGCCCCGCCTCCCCACGGCTGTCTTCCTTCTGTGTCGGGGAGTCTTCGTGTCTTCACGTTTTCCCCTTGTATCTTCGCATCTTCTTTTTATGATGCCAGCAATCATATTGGATTAAAGGCCCACCCTACTCCAGTATCACTTGATTTTAACTAACTACCTCTGCAATGACCGTATTTCCAAATAAGGTCATATTATAAGGTCAAGGGGTGAAGACTTGAACATAACTTGGGCGGGGGTGTGGGGGTTGCAGAGGGATGCAGACTCAATTCAACCCGTCAGAGCACAAGAACAGATTTTCTACCCATGGAACAGCAGGTTTGTGCTGGGTCACAGGGCTGCCCCTCTATCCGGGCTCCATGGTCCGGCTCCACCCAGCCCCCTCCCCGTGAAGACAGCTCTTCCAGCTTGCTGATAGGATCCTTTAATATTACCACTTAGAGGTGAGTCTGCATTTTAAAAGAGGCTCTGAAAACCAAAGATTCCTTTGAGAGCCAAATGTTATAAATGAAAAATGAGAGACAGACTCTAAACTTCAGCGAAGAGCAGTGGCCCCCGAAATCCCTTCATCGCCCTCCATGAGCTTCCACTCTGTACTCATGAGCTCAGGTGAGGCGGGCGCTTGGGGCCAGAAACACTCAGCTGCGTCTGAGAGCGCAGGCCCGTTTTCCACACCTCAGCATCCCCTGTATCTCGAGAGCCCAGCTGTGGCCGGGCGGTTGGGGAAGCAGGTGGGCAACATGAGCCTCCCATCATGCTCACCTTTGTCCTGACATTCGGAGCCTGGCCTGCATCCCATGGTCTGGTCCCCTCCAGTTGCCACGGTGCCCCAAGCAGGCCCACAGCGACGCAGAAACCGGAGCCCAGGGTCACGTGCCCCTCTCTTGCCATGGAAGAGCAAGAGTGATGGACTCGCTCTTCTAGAATTACATAATATTTGGGGCTGGAATGTGCTGTCTTCTTTTTTCTTTTTGCGACCACAGGCCTCTGTGGGTAAGAACAGGCTGTCAGGTCATGCTGGCCCTTTGGTGTTTATTTTAAAAGCCACAAGAGTAGATCTGATTCACGTCGTCAGTGATTCAGCCTTCCCCACAAATGTGAGGGAGGAGAGCTTTGTGTGGAGGCCTCTACTTCCCCCGCCTCGCGCCCTTTCTCCCCCAGTGTTGTAAGCTGCTCCAGTCTTTCTAAAAGCAATGGCCCACGCCTTCGTGTTAACTGGCGTCCCCCGCCAGGCGGCTCTGCACGATTGAAGAGCACAGCAGCGAGAGGGGCAGAGGAGGACAAAGCCTTTTGTACAAAGAAGGTGACAGAGGCAGTGGGGGGACTTCCAGTTAGCCCACCACTGACTCTTCTCAGAACCGACGTGGACGGCGGGCCCTCGCGCCAGGAGCCCCACCTGCTTGCTGCAGGAGGGTGTGGAGGGGAGACCCAGGGTCTGGCGAGAGTTGGGGCGAGTCTGGAGTCCAGAAGGCTGGCCCTGTGGCCCAGCCATAAGCAAACCAGCATGTTCATCCATCAAAACAAACTTCAAAGGCAGTGATAGGACAAGAATGCTGGGTAATGACATGCCTGCGCTTCCCTTCATCTAAACATCTGGAATCTCTTGAAAGCACTAATTACGCCTTCCTCCCTCTGGACGGAGAAGGACCCACGTGGCTGTCACCACAGGAGGACGTCTCGGCTCACTGGGAAAGGGCACTGGATGACCGGGAGCAGGAAGTGGCCTCGGCCCTGTCCAGGGGGTGGGTCTGAGGCAAATGCCCGAACCAGAGTCTTGGTTTCATTGTGTTAAACAGGAGGGAAGTGATAATAAAATAGTGGCTTTTAGGGAGCACTGGCGGTGCCAGGTTTGTGCGGGGACAGCCTTGCCCAGGGGGAGCTGCTGCTGCAACGGGCCTGCTGTGCAGAAGGGAAAGCCGAGGACAGGAGAGAAAGATGGACGTGGCTAAAACTTGAGATGCTGCTGTGTGGAGGCCAGGGCTGACAGACTACAAGAATCTAACGAGACCCAGTATGCAGAAGAGCTTGGAAAAGTCCCATGTCACACAGAAGTAAAGGGGGGCTTCGGGGCCAGCGCCCCGACCCGCCGCCATCCTGCCTTCCATCCCCGACCACAGACTGCCGTGTCTCTGGGTCCAGCTGCGCGGCCACTGGTGCCTGGGCAAGCTTTGGTCAGACTTCCAGCGGCTGCTGCGGGAGGGACAGCAGGGACGGTCCTAGATTAAAATGTTTTGTTCCTTTCAAAACCCTCCAAATGGCTTCTGACCCCTTCATTCTAGGGAAGCCAGCCCATTCTAGCCGTAATCCGTTCTGGAAAAGCAATCATCGGAGTGCGAAGATAACAGGCAGACAGTATGCTGCGTGTTGCATTCTACCCCTTCCCGGGGCTTGAGACGCGTTAGTGGGCAGTGGGAAAACACTGGAGGTGGAACGCCGTGTCTTTTCGGCTTTTGTTATTGAAAACGTGGTTGCTTGCGTCATTGACGATGGTGCACTTTCAACTGGCGACAGGAGATTCCACAGCAGCACGAGCTCTCAGCTGAGCGCCTGCGGATAACCAGCCAGGAGAAATCTCCCCACCACACCCCCTGCGATGGGACGGCAGCCCGTCTAAGTCCCTGGGGTTCTCCGTTCTTCCTCCCTCTGCTCAGGCTCCCTGGGCACCGTGCTGCAGCCACAGGGAATGGAAGATGAGGAGACCCCTGCTTTGGGTGGCAAACCACAGAAGCCCACACTTGCTCCGAGTGTTGAAGTATAGGCGCAGGGTAGGCTAGGTGGGCACAGGAACGCAGGGTGGTGTCCGGGAGTCCGGCAGGGGGGCTGGAGGCTCTGTTAGGGCCGGACTCGAAAGGCATCCTCCTAAGTCATGTGGAACAAGTGGTATGCTCTGTGGGAAACGGGCAGTCAGCCTGGAAGGACCTCAGACAAGGGTGTGAATGAAGGGACTGGATCCATGTGAGGTGGGGCGCCCCCGGGAGGTTGCTGGGCAGTGCAGCAAGCCTTGGAGGGGTGGGCCGCTTCCCCAACCCGGTGACAGATCTCCATCAACTGACCTGGGACCCAGAAGCACATGCTACTTTTAACATCTTCGTCCAACTTCCTGCAAAAGCAACGGCTATCTGGAGAATATGTGATGCCATTAGTGAGAATTTAGAACATAAAGCAAGATTTCTTCTAAAGCAAATTGTTTCGTGGTTGCTGTAAGGGTCTTGAATTGCAATTGTGAATAGGTGAAATGACACATTCTTCGTGGGATTTTAAAATCCTTTTTAAAAATTGTGGATGCTGTTGTTCTCCACTTAGGGGTCCACCTGGTGATAAAACAACCGCGAACACTTAGTACATGTTCTGCCGGGTCCTAGGAGCGTCCAACAAATCAACTCATTTAATACTCGCAACAGCCCACAAGGTGGGCACCGTTAGCGCCTCCAGCGGACAGGAGAGGGCTCTAACTAACCACGCAGCTGGTACGGAAGTGCTGGGACTTGCCCCGAGCAGCCTGGCCCCAGAGCCCCTTTCAGCCACTTGGCAGCTGGCTCATCACTTGACGTGTTCAACACAGGCCAGCATCTGGGGGCACCGCACACTGAATATAGGCATGTTCTTTACCTGTGAGCATATATGTGCAAGGTTTTGTGTATATGTGCATTTTTCCGGAGACGGTCTTTACTCTTGGCACCTTCTGGATCTCCATCACTGAGGAGCCGTGTGACCTTGGTCAAGCTACTGCTCCTCTGTGCCTCAGTTTCCTCATCCGTAGAATAAAGGGGGGGGTGGCTATGTGATCTCAGGGACTGCTTTCAGCTCTGATATTCTTCTGCTCCGAGTTAGTTTGAGAAATATCTGAGCCCCTCCACCACCGGGGCTGAGCCGCCTTGGGGAGCCCTCGGTCCCTGCGGGGATCAAGCCCCTGTCAGGACACCACTGCAGCTGCAGTCAAGGGTCCGTCAGGCCTGCGGGATCTGTTTTGCAGACAGGCTGAGCCTCAGTGAAGGGCACAATGGCAGAGGTGGGTTCATGTCTGTCTTCCGAGTGTTCCAATGCCAGATTCAGACCTAGTCCTACTCTGGGTGCTGGGACACGTGTAGAGACAGGGGGCAGAGGCCTTCAGCAGAGAATGCTGGCTTTCCTGCCAATACGGTCAGGAGCAGACAGAAAGTCAATGGGAAGGAAATAAGAGATGTGATCATGTCTGCACCCCAAGCTTAGTAATGGCTCATGGGTGATATTTACAGACAGCACAGAAAGGCTGCAGGCCCAGAACTGGAGGGCAGGCCAGCAAACGCCACTGATGGGAGTGGCACTAACAAGACTTGCAATGCAGAGGCTGGCAGCAGAGGCCAGAACATTTTCCCAGGAGCGGCCTCAGTGTTTGGGAGATGGCTGAAGGATAAGACGAAGGTGCCTCCCTTCGTGTCCCCAGGAAGTAGCCACCTGAAAATGCAATCTGTGGGAAACAAGCTGTGCTCCCCACCGGATCGCTCCCGGGTGATCTGATAAAGTCCGTTTTCTGGCCCTGCGCTGGGAGAGCCAGATGGATGGCGAACTAACCAATAGGCCAGATTCCTGCCTGTATTTATCATGTTCCGGTAGCCAAGAATGAGGGGGACAACCAGAGATTGCTCACCAGTGGGATTTTAACTCGGTGAGTGGGTTCCATGTCCCACTACATTCAGTGCCACAGAAAGAGACTCACACGGTATTTGGATCCCGGAGAAAGGAAAAAGAGGCTTTGGTTTCTTTCAGCTGCCATTAACTTGGCAAATCAACCAGACATCTAGGACCAGGTCTTCTTAAGTGTTTGTCTTCCTTTGTTATAACAAAACACATCCCTCCCCAGCCCATGGCGATCTGTTGTTGCTTAGTTATTGGGAATGAGGCTGTTGCACCGCCGGCTCAGGAACTTCGCAGAGGGCAGTCATCGCTTTCCAGCTCCTCCTTAGGACTTCTGACGGCAATACGGCAGTACTGCCCCCACGGACACCAACAAGAGGTCTCTGCCCTGGGCCCTGCACCACAGAGGGTCCTGCTCTGATCCTTTCTCTGACCATACCCTCCATGAGGGTGGAGTCAGCAGGGCCAAGGAGGCATGCCCACGTGGTGCTGCCCCATGCTCTGCCTATCCAGGTCCCAGAATGCCCTGCCCAAGCAGCCCCTTGCCTGCTTCTAGTGTCTGCACAGGCTCTTGGCAAAGTTCATATTCCCAAGGACTCAGAGTTGCCAAAGAACAGCTGTTTGCCTCAGGGGTATGGACAGAGCCTGGACCTGAGTTCCACGTGTCCACACAGTTGCACTCAGGCCACTTGTGGCAGGGATGGGTATGGCATTGGGAAGAGAAGGGTCGCAGGCCTCAGGCTGGTGGTTGGAGGTTGGGGATCAGCTTTTCGTACACTGTCATTATCCTCTGCAGAACTCCCACGAGTCAGAGAACTCTAAATTTGAACCTGGCCTTCCACCTCATTATGAATGCATATTTGTAAAGGAAGGAGCATAGAACATATTTAACTTAAAACAGTTATCTTGATTTAAAACTTTTTGGTATTTAAAGATTTTTTATTTATTTACTTTTAGAGAGATGGGAAGAGAAGGAGAAAGAAAGGGAGAAAAACATCAATGTGTGCCTCTCGTGCACCCCTAACTGGGGACCTGGCCGGTAAACAAAGCATGTGCCCTGACTGGGAATCGAACCAGTGACCTTTTGATGCACAGGCAGGCCAGCACTCAATCCACTGAGCCACACCAGCCAGGGCTTGGTATTTAGATATATAGTATGTGAGCTTCCAACTATACTCTGGACCTGCACCTCCAAAAGTTTAGAAAGTTATGTTGGTCAGGGCGACTCTTATTGCATGCTGAGATTGTGCAAGGTAAAGACCTGCCTCTAGAGAGGAACTCCTGCTGCTTGCTCTGAAGACAGGATCTTTTGAACAGCTCAAACACTGGAAAAAGGAGATAATAAATTTCAAGTTTATTTAGAATGACTGTACGTGTGTGTCTGTGGATGTATGCAGTTGCATGTATGTTATGTGTGTGGGGGGGGTGTCCGTGCGTGCTTGTGTGTATGTGCGGGCATTAGTTTTAAGATTTGAAGTCTGAAGAAGTGAAAATTTTACAGTATCCCAAAATTAAAATAATCTTAAAAAATAAAAAAATTAGTCCCCCAAATTCTGATGTTTTCCCCCTTATTGATTATTTCCTTATTTTCCAGCTGAGGAAATTGTAGCTTAGAAAAGTTGAGGGGCTCACCAACCGGCGCAGAGCTCCTGAGCCCAGGGCCAGGACTCGGTCCACGCCAGAGTTCTGGAGCCCTGCCGAGCGGCATGGCCTCGCGGCTAGCAGAGGGGACTCTAAGCCAGGTTGAGTGCTGGAAATCAGATAGATTCTCAGGTCTTGGGTGAGGATGGAGGCTCACTGCTCATCCTGGATCCCTTTGCTGGTGACAAAAAGGGTCTAAGGTCCAAGGGAGCGCTGCTGGGGGGACAAAAAAAAAAAAAAAGAGCAACTGCTGTTTAGGACTGTTTGCAGAGTGGAAGTTAAAAAAGTAAATGTCGCCCTCTGGTGGAATTCTTTGGTAGTGGCATTAGGTGGCCTGACATCCTGAGTAGATGAACAGGTAGTTTTTGCCTCCTGGGTGGATGATCGGTTTCATGTGTCTTAAAATATCGTTGTTTCGTGTATTTTATCGACTTGGGGGTTATTTTAAGCAGTATGGTAAACATAGGCCCTATTACTCTGTCTTAGCTGGATTTCTATTGATTTATTTTTTATTGTTACTTTTCAATGGTTTGGAAATTATTTTGCCTTTTAATGAAGTTTTCTTTAAAATTGTATAAATCATATTTAAGTTCACAACTATATATGTAATTGAACGAGTATTCCTATAACAATTTATAAAATTAAATAATCTATTATATCCCTCTCATCAATAATGATACATTCAGCACATTTCGCCTCTCTGCTGCTCCAAATGTGTGTGTTCCAATTGCCTTAAGTTTGTTAAAATGACTATGAAAAACTAAACTTAGCTATACATTTATTTGATTTAACTGCTCGCTGACATTTGTTAACCCCATGTCTCTCCCATTCTTGAAGTTACTTGCTTATATTAATACATGATTGGTTCATTCGTTTTCAAGTGGACTTGGGATCTTCACATGTCTAAACAAATCTTTATCTTCTGCTCACTCATCGACAGCACTCAACCTGCTGTTGACTGCCTGTGCCTCATTTAGAATATATCACCAACAGAAGTTCTCTTGATTGAAAGTGCTCTCTTTTCATGACAGGCTGGTCTTTCCTGCTAAAGTAGTAACAGAGATGTTCTTAACCTTCCTCTCGCTTCTTGCAGTAACTCAGCTTCCTTGAGGAGCATGTCTTCTAATTTCTCAAATTGGTCTCCTGCTTTTGAACAACTGAATCATTCCGCATTTTTCCTCCATGCTTCTTCTTTACAGAGTGACGTTTCTGTCAGATTAAAGATGGCTCCCATCAGAGACGTGTGGCTCACTGTCCGAAAAGGCCCAGAGGAAGAGAAAAGGAAGGACTTGCTAATGGTTACATCTTATCAGATTAGAGATCTAGTTATCTGTGTGGCGGCAGCGGGGTCCACAATAACTCGGCTGGAAGGTCCTTTTTCATAATTACTAGGGCAGCAGAGTTCGCCGGGGTCATGGCACTCTTCTCTGACGCTTATCGGGACCCTGGTGCTGAGCCATCCCCCCTCCCTGCCTTATTCCTTCAGCCTTGCAAACAGGGCTCCTGCGGTGTGAACCCCCACCTTACATACCACTCTTGAGGCCAGGATTGGCACCCACCACATGTCCCCAGTGTCCCTGCTTCCCCCAACTCATGCCCTGCTACCAGCTGGCCCAGAGTGGGCTGGTCTCCTCAACGCTAGACAGAAAAAATTCCTCGGCATTTCTGGCAGGTAGAGGGCGATCTGCTCCCATGTGTGTATTCCATTAGTCTCTGCTGTGGAAATTTAAGAGGATGAGGAGGAAGAGTTCAACTTGCATGTTTGCATCGCCACCCTCCATGCAGCTTTACGAAGGGGGTCGGCACACTGACTGTGGTCCCTGGCCTGGGCAGCGCACACAGCTAGGAGGTTACGAAGCTGAGAAGTGGTGTCATTTGCAGGCGGTTTGCTCCACGACTTCAGGAGAGGAAAGACTGGCTGCTCTGGGCCAGGGGAGGGCCTAGGCCCCTTGTGGGGGCGTCCGGGCACCTGGGTGTAGGAGGCAGCTTTGGGGGAGCGGGTCACCTGGCAGCAGTGGGCTGGGAGTGATGACTGAGACTGTGTTTGGCGGGCTTTGCGCAGCACACGTGGGCAGTGAGTGGGAAGTAGAGGAAAGAGTAAGGGGCTTGGTTACTGAGAAGATTTTGGGTTGACTTAGGGCTTCACCACACATTAATTAACCATATTAATAAGGCCCATGAAAGTCCTTATGTCAGAGCCTGTTTCCTCACCTGTAACGTGGGTGACGGTGATGGGATCGCCCACGGGGACTCAGGCGGAGTGAATGAGGTGCTGTGTATGAACGCTAACACCTGACCTTATGTGTGGGTCTGCAAGAAGTCCCGGCTCCTGCTGGTGAAAAGAAGAGCTGAGAGAGGCAAAACGGACTCTTCCCTCTTCTTTCTCATTCCTAGGATCTCCGTTCCTCTTTTACCCTTTGAAGTGACAGCTTAGCTCTCCCTCCTTTCCTCTGATTCCAGCCTGGCACCCTTTTCCTTCCAGCCCCCACCCCCCATCTGTCCCTGCTGCTTCCCTTCCAGGACCATCTGCACGTACGCATTTGTAGGCCTCTCCCCCCACCCCCACCATCTACAACCACCCACCTCTGCAGCGCCCTTTGCAAATCCACATGGCCTGACCTTCTCAGAGGACCAGAGCATTTTATCGCCTCCTTCCCCAATCAGAACTCAATGATTCACATGTTCGGCTTTCCATGTGCAAGGAATGGTTTCAAGGGTAAAGGTGTGGTCGGATGTTTCCGTAAAGGGAGCCCTTCTCTGCCTTCTGCTCCCCGGGGAGCTGGCAGACCTCGTGGCGGACAGAGACGGGTCACACACCAGGAAGCCAAGCATGGTAGGTTTACTAGGGGAGTATCCGCAGGTGAGATAACAGCACAGACATACAAAAATCCACGGGCAGACACCACCCGGCACCACAAACACCAAAGCGGAAGTGAGGGTCTGGAAGTGGCTTTGGGACATTCTCTTGAAAATCCAACGGCAGCTTTGGTGCTCAGAGATTCAAACTGAAAACTATACAAAACCAACCCATAAATATATATATATATATTATATGTGTGTTTTTTATATATATATAAAATTGCAAAATAAAAGCCCAAGAAACTCATCATCAGTCTGCACATCAGTGGCTCAAAAAGTGTTAGCACAGAGCAAGGCAAACCGTTCGTGGGGTGGCTGAGTGACCTGGGGGCTGGCATCTCGGTAGCAGGAAGGGCGTTTACATGGAACCCCTATTTGAAATTCCACAGCACTAGGACCTAAACACAGACAAGGTTGTACAAGGGAGACGATTGTCAGACACAGACATGTCACTGAAACCATCCACAGCGTTAGCAAACACCACATTCTCCATCTGGAGCCCAGCACCCCAGCCAGGCCAGCCCAGTGAACCGCCCCTCCTCCCGGGGCAGATGCCCAGCACAGCTCGGCAGGTGAGCCGACCACTGAGACCCAACAGTCACTCACCACGCAGGCCTAAGGGGAATGAGGTGGAGTTGAAATGTCAGGGCGGGGTCCCCAAAATATATTTCCCTAGTGTAAGGTCTTTGATGTGTTTAAATGTGGCCCCTCTGTCCTTGGTCCAAATGCTACCCTCCTTCTGATTCACTTTGAAAGGGAAGATCTGGCCTTTGAGCTTCCAAAATTTATACAAGGTGATTCGCCAGAACGGAGGAGTTTCTGTTACACGAACACCTCGCCCCCCCAAACCCTCACATTTTCTCTACACGACTTAGAGAGAGGGGACTTGCACATGGCGGCTGGCCTCATCCTGCTGCTGGGACATGGGGTGTGACAAGGAGCTGCTGAGGAGCAGCCACACGGGGAAAGCCACCAGGACATTCTCACACCGAGGCTCCAGCTGCACCTGAGTGCCTTCCTGTGTCAGTAATAGTGACCACTTCTCCTCCATCTTCAGGCCCCAATTTCCCAAAGCCATGGCCCAACTTTGGGGGTCATCTTGAAGGAAAATGGCACCAAACATCTATTTGACAAAACCCAATACCACCTAAGTATGAATCAATGCAAACCATTACTTCCATGTATTTAAGAACACACCCAACTGGGGGTTCTTTCTAATTGTTCCTAAAGAGAGAAGCCTGTCTAGATAAAAATGATGGAAGGAGCTTTCTCCACTGAAGACTGCCCCCTGGAATCCCCGCGTTGGTTCCTGGGTGAGGGCGGCTTCCCCCGTGCGAGGCTGCAGGGTTGTGTGTGCGTGGTGCCAGGGCTCCATGTGGGCCCCATCCCGGGGGACACGGGTTGGTTAGACGGGGCATTTGGAAATAATCGCTCTGCTCGGTCTGCGTTGCGTATTGTGGCACAAGTGGGTCTCTGCAGGTAACAACCAACAGGCATATTTCATTAGAGTCCGTTCAGGGCCTCTTACTTCTCCTATTACACCATCTCTGCCGGAACAGATGTGGGGCACGGGCAGCGAGATGTCCCATCGGGTATTGAGTGGTGTGAGGTGCCCGGTCCTTTCTGTGGGAGTGCAGGGCAAGGATGTGTCTCCTCTCTCCTTTTCCTCAGACTCTTTGAGTTTTATCGTCTTAGACATTTGCTTGGGTTCAAGCGGTGAGAGACGTGAGACCTATTTCCTCTGCGCTCCGAGTCAGCTGCCTCTGTGCCAGCCAGCTCAAGGGCTTCTGCTGACCCGCAGGAAAGAAATGAGCAAGCGCTCAGTTGTTCAGTAGTCAGAGTCCAAACACCCTCAGCCTGGAACCCGAACTTAAACTTCACACTTGTGCAAAAGACGGCAGGGAGGGCGATGGTGGGCCGTGCCCACCCACCCCTATGCATGCCTGCACGAAAAAACCCATACTTCTCTTCAACCTTTCAGACTTCCAGAAGTGAGTCATGCTCTTGGGAAAATGGTCCTTTCACATCCATAGTCAGAGAAGTGACTTTACAGCAGTCTCCCCACAGTGACAAAAGCGGTAGCCCTCTGTTAAGACACTGACAAATGACATCTGAGTGACCGTATGGCCACATTCAGAAACGAGGGACACAATATTAGACACAGGAAGCAGGATTCAAGGCCCAGCACACACGTGAGTCAGTGGTACAAGGGCAATGCTTTGCAGTGGGTTCGTCCAGACACACCCAGCCCTTGAGAAAGAACTTCACAGAGGAAGAACCCCCTTTTAGTTACAGAAGTGTTGAGGAAGGTTATTCTCATCCGTGCAGAACCTGGCCGACATAGGACATTCCTTGGGTCCCCTGCAGGCCAGGAGGCTCTTAGGGAGCCCAGATCTGGGCTGGGGGGTTGTATCTTGCCAGCACTTTGTGCGGAGTTCAAGGAAAGCTCACAGGGTGTGGATGTTCCCCCACACCACTGCTGGGGGCCAGCCAGCATTGCGCGGAGAGTCACTGAGACTCCGCTTGCCTCTCTGTAACCACCCCTCCCTCAGCCTCCCCTCTCCTGCCCATCTTCCTGAGGAAACAGCCTCTCCGCTCTTCAGCTCAGCTGGCCACAGCACAGCAGCCTGGCTCCAGGTTCTCGTTCCTTTTCCGTAGCATATCCAAGCTCAGAATGAACTACTGCTACCAATTCTGATCTTCCCATATATACATGTTCTCCAGACAGATAGCAGCCTGAGTTTTCAGCCAGCTTTTAACCAAAGCCCAAAGCAATGCCCGCTCCTGTCGCCCCAAAAGCCTGTGGCTCTGTTTGGGCTGCACATCTGCCGCAGCGGCAGCCCTGCGCGGCCTCCAGCCTGGAGCTCAGCGTGCCACATCCAACCAGTGCGAAGGAAGAGCGGCCACTCAAGCCGACGGGGAACTGGAAACGGTGCTAAGCACTGGCTCTTTGAGTCTCTTCCTCTTGTGGAAAATCTCTCTTAAAATGCCGTATCCAAATAACTTGATGGAAATGAATTCTCTGCTGGAAGCTCACTTTTTGCTGTAAGTGTAAGGCAGGTCACCAAACAGGGTTAGAACAGACGTTTCAGAAAGGCATCATTATGAGGACATTGTCCATGCCTCCAGCCCACCTCTTCAGTCCATTCTCCACTCAGCCTCCAAAGGTTTCCTCAGATCCAGCTCTGCTCATGCCTCTCCCCTGATGAGAAGTCCTCCATGGCTCCAAACCCCTTATGGGATAGTCTCGTCCCTCCATACTTTCTGCAAGTTTCTTTATGATCCAGCCCCGTCCACTACCTGTGACATGAACCAGCCCATCCCTGCCCGCCCACCCTACCTTAGGCTCGGCTGCACTGAACTGCTCAGTGCCCGAGTCCTGGAGTTTCACACTTCTGTGCCTTTGCACGCGCTCTTGCCACAGAATGTCCTGCCAAACATTTTGTCCTCGCGGAAAATGTCTCTTTGTTCTGAAAATCTAACTCAACCATTGCTCCTTTCAGGAAGGTTTCTCTGGCCCAGAAGATAGTAAATCATTGCTTCCTGATGCCACCTCTGCACCCTTGCCTGCTCGTAACTTCTCTATGGGCCTCCTTCACTTAGGAGCTTCCTGTGGGGAGGGACTAAGTCCTGCCCTCAGGCTGGGCCCACGATCCAAGCTCAGGGGTGTATTTTGAATGTTTTAAGGAATGAACACATGGAGAGATATGAAGTGGACCCAAGGCATACATTCCAAGGGCAATGCTCACATTCCAGCAAGCTCTGGCATGTTCATCTACATGAGGCTTCACTGCTATAAGGAATAAAGAGATTGGTTCAATGCAGTCAATCAACACATCTCTGAGCGACAACCACTCCAACACAAGACGCTGCATCAGTGGTCGTGTCCACTCCACCCTTTTCTCAACATTGCTCGCCACTGATTATTCTAGTCACAATGATTATTTTCTTTTAATGTCAGCACAAAGCCTGACATTTAGTAGGTGCATGACAAATGTTGTGAAGGGAATGAATGAATGAATGGCAAATCTACTTTTTTAAAGAAGGCATCAAAGGATTGGCTTTTAAAGGCATTTCCCACATCACAGAATTTTCTGAGGCGTCAGCGCCCCTGATCATTGGGTTGTCCATCAAGACCCAATCAGAAAGCAGAATGGGGGGATGGTGTGTGAGGGTGGAGGGCGGCTGGGGTGGCAGATGGGACTCAGCACTGGAGAGACACAGCGTTGGGTTTTCTTAGTCGTGTGTCAGTTTCCTTCCTTCTCAAGAAATAGCCCAACTATGGATGGCATCACCTGCCCCACCCAGAAGCCCTTGCATCTCCTATGCCAGAGATCCACTCTGGCCTTGCCCTGGTCCCTGTTAACCAGGAACTTAACGCGCGCTGGTGAGGGAGCACACAGGCAATGCCCTGTGTTCACTGCAAGCACTGGCGTTGTGCAGTGGAGGCACAACACGAGCCCTGGACTGAAACCACCGCCCTTGGGGATGAAAGATTTCTGACCGCCGTAGCTGTTAAGAGCAAAGGCTCTGGACTCAGGCTGACTTGGAGGAAAATCCAGGTTCTGGATCTTTCTAGCCAAGTCACCTGGAACAAGTCAATTATCCTTTTGGGGGCTCAGTTTCCATACCCATAAAATGGGACTAATCTTACCCACATTGTAGGGTTACCGTGAGGGTTAAAGGACGCAATGCATACAGAGCCTACACAGTGTCTATGTATAGAGTAAGTGCTCAAACATGGAAAACTACGGTTAAGAACTTTCAAAAATACGTTTACAATAATCACGAAAAGGGAAAATATCCTTTGAAGACACTGTGCTTTAAAGAGAATGGATTGTCTGGTTTTTAGAAGCCAACAATGCTCATTAATCAATGCCCCACGGACGAATATGAAAAAAGTGTTGGCATTTAAAACAATAACTGTGGCTCTTATCAGGCCCCAGGACAGACAGTGACAGAGCTGGGGACACCTAAGCATTTCTCTGATTAATCCTGAAAGGTTCATTTCATTCTCCACTGCTGGACCCAGAGTGACTGCGTTGGAACCCAAAGGAGCCAAGGGCAAGATGCCAGCTCTAGTCTATGAACCAGTGCTCCTGGGTTTGAGGGAAGGTCGGGGGACACCTCACTGCTGGACAAGAGAGAGATGGGTAGAGCTCCGCGTGTCATGCAAAGCTAGAAAGGCAGGGCATTTCCCGTGTTGTTTTGATCATCCTCCTATAGCCCAAAGTCAACAGAGGACTTAAATTTCCCCAAATTCCCATCCTGAGCATGAGACAACTTTTCTCAGCTAAATTTGGTTTTACTTTTGAAGCTCCCGAGATGCACAATTGTAATGGGTCAAGCCCCTGGCGCTTACATCCATTCAATGATTTCCCGCTCTATGGCCGGCTTGGCTTGCCCTATGTCTGCCAACCCTTACAACTGTTCCAACCATAATGCAGGAGGTTCCATGAAGAAAGCTCAGGGTTAGTGGTTGGGGAAGCACAAGCGAAGCCATCAGCCCTTGGGAACAAAGATTAACTTCTGGTGGAGGAGACAGGTCGGTTTGTCTGGTGACTGTGAGCAGCAAGGCAGGGACCCTATGAAAAAGAGAAGAGCAATTCCTAAACATAGCGATAGCTCCGTCAGCAGGAGACTGGGGTCCCGTGAGGAAAAGGACCTTGTTCAGGGGAAGCCTCGACCTGATTTAGTCTGAGCCAGTGAGAGCTTGTGGCCCACTCTGGCCCTCTTGCCCAGGGCTCAGCTCAGGGGGCAGCACCCTCACGAAGGCAGCCCACAACTAGGCAGTGTTGTGTAGTGGAAAGAGCACTGGACTGGGAGCCAGGAGACCTGAATTCTAGTGCAGGCTCTGCCACTAACTAGCTGTGTGACCTTGACAAAGTCACCTGATTTCTCTGGGGCAATTGCAAATGAGGGGTTGGTCGGGCGATCTCTGTGTTCCCCATCAGAGTATGGTCCGGGGTCCTACTCTATCCCTCCTTGGCCCTGTGCTTCCAGGGATGGAGATGGGAGAAGGGAAGGTGGGAGAGAGGATGCACATGGGAGCCCCGGGGTGCTACGAATCAGGACTCCACTTTCTCCTTCTTTTTGCTCTTTTTCAGGAAGGATGGGGTTCGGAATTTCTTTTTCTTCTTTGAGGGAGATTTGGAAGGTGAGCCCTCTGGGGACATGGGGCCGCTGGTGACCGACTCAGTTTTGTCCTTAGAGGTGTCAACATCTGTGTCGGCGTTGGTGGTCATCTGGCTCAAGCCTTTGCTGAGGATTTCCTCCGTGGTCTGCTCGTCCTCCCTCCCATTGACCACCACCCCTTCTGGCTGCGTCGTTCCGGGCTCCGTGGTGGCTTTGCTTGTTTCTGTCTTCTTAGCACCTTCTGGAAAAAGATCAAAAGAATTGACCCATAAGATGTCATTCAGGTGAGAGCTTCCACCTGGGTTTACCAGAACCACTTCTAGGCAATTCTACAAAGGAAGTCCAGAGCAGCGGGAGAGAGCAGGCTGGCGGTGTAGGGGCCTCGGGTAGGCAGGGCTCGCATCCAAGCTTCCACGTGGCCTGCCCCGGGAACGAGCCCTTGGCAGGCAGTAATTCTGGCTCTTATCCACTAACGCAAACAGGTGATGGTCTCCATGTTTGCGGGGGGGGGCAGCTAGGAGCATTTCTAGGCACAGAACGAGGAAACAGACAAGGCGAGGATGGAGGCTGTAGGAGGGTGGTGGGGGGGAGGGAGTCATGTACAACTCAGTGGAGGCCTCTGAGAATTGTAACTGGTCCAGTTTACACCAGTTGAAAATTGTATGTTTCCTACCCATTTCGTTTCCTACACCAGTGAGGAACTTTTAGAAGAATGGAGAGTTACCTTCTCCATAGGCAGAGAGCGGAAAGCAGAGGGAGGGTGGCATTCCTGAGTGACATGGGCCCTGTATTTCTAAGGTAAGGGGATTAACCAAAAGGGGAAGACACCTGGCCCATTCTAGCAGCCACCGCCCGAGGACTTCATCCCGCCCGGAGGGAACCTGTTAGGACAGGCACATCTCCAAGGCCAGAACTGCTCACACCCGAGAAAGGAAACCCTCCTGTGGCCCCTTCTTCCCCCTCCCACTCTCAGTCCACCTTGCTTCCACTTGAGCTTTGAAATGCCTGAATGGAGAGGGAGGAGGGGAAAATGACAAAATCACGTTGAAAAGCAGAAAGGAATGTAAACATCATCTGGCTCACCTCCTCCCCATTTTACAGACATGCAAACTGAGTAAGCAGTAAAGGAGGAGGAGACAGCAGTATCCTGGAACCAGTTCAGTGTCCTCTTCACTAGGGAAGCTCAGGAGTGTGTGAGAGTGTGAGAGCGAGGTGTTAGCGTGAGAAGCAGCATGCCACAGAAGGATCCCCGGCGTGTTCCGCTGTGTGAGAATGTAATGGGGACAGGCAAGGCTGGTATCGCAGACAGTGGGTGAGGATGGGCTTGAGGAAAAGGCCGGGGTTCTTGCCTGGGGTGAAGACTAAGGAAATGTACGGTTACGTGGAAGATGGGACGGAGAGGGGTAAGTCTGGGGACAGTTAGAATGAACTAGTTTAACTCTCTGGACAAGGTCTCGTAACCTCTGAAATTGGCTGGGCAAGTCAAAATTCTCTCCCAGGTGACCTCTGAGGGCTGCCTGTCTCTTAGGACCAGAGACCTTGGCCATCAGCTCCCTCCCTACTGTCGCGCCCACGTTCTGTCGTCCCCTAACAACCAAGTTCCCCAGTGCTCTTGACTCCAGTCACCGCTTCTCCCCTGCCCCCGTGTACTCCCGCGGCTCCTACCCGGCAGCACTCTTGAATGGAGTGAACCAGCAGACCCTGTCGTTCTCCTTACTTCACCTTGGGCCCCTTGACTGTCCCTGTCACTCCAGCCTGTTTCCCTCTGTCCATAAGGCCCTTCCCTCTCCTCTCTGTGTCCCCAGCCTTCACCCCACACAATGAATCAGCTCGAGTGTTACCTCTTCCATCAAGTCTTTCCTGACCCCTCCCTACTTCCAAGCAGAATTGATCACTTCCTCCTTTCTGCCCTCACTATGTAAACTTCCATCACAGACGCTGTAAACAACCACACTTCCTTGTGTATGCCTATCGCTCCCTCAAAACTGAAACTAGGGCAAGGCTGTGTCTAAATTATCTATGTAATAACTAGCTCATAGAAGGTACTCAAAAAATGTGGAACCTATGAATGGTCAAATTCATGAGCAAACAAATGAATGTACAAATGGTTTTGTTCTAACCAAGCCAACACCACACCTCATATTCTCTCCTGTCTGTCCCAGCCTGCTCCTTCTAAGCTGATCTGGACCCAACCATGTACACAAACAGCAGCCCTGAGGGCTGGCCTTTGTCTCCTGTACCTAGTCCCCTGTCCCCACTCATCCCCCTGGGCTCATGTCCTCCCATGGTTTTGCAACCTCAGTCCAGGTTCTCACCGCAGGCCACTCTTTTGGATGACCCATTAGGACATGTTTCTCAAGGCTGACCCTCTCAGATGATTTTGGTACTTGCCTTCTAGCTCCATGAATGTAACTGTGGATAAGAGGGGACTTCTGTCCACATGTCCTTTCCTACCCTGCTGGGTGGGTATCCTCGCTCCAACACTGACCTTCATCCGTGCCCTTCACCCACACCCATCTTGCTGTCAGCCTCATCTACAGCCTCAGCCCCTGGTCTGTGTCTTGGTTTAGGGGAGTGGCACTCAGACCTCTCCTACCCAGAAAATGAGGCCACGCCAAATACACACACCAGGACCTCGGCTCCCACACTATCAGTTGTGTGGGGGAGAAGCAGTAAATGGAAATGGGGCTAATAGAGGCACAGTGGACCTTGGAGGATCCAGGCTTTAAACCGAGGTCACCAGTCCCTCATCTATAAGGGACAGAGACCACTGGAGAGTTCGGTTGCCTGAGAGAAGGGGTGACCGAGTCAGGGCTCCATAGAAAAGCACTTATTGGGCTCCAGGAAAATATAAAGGACCAGATCTGAGAGCCTAGACCCCTCCTCTGTTAACATCTCAACAGAGCTAAGGCTGGAACTACATGGAGCTCTCCACCGGTCTTCAGCGAACTGGGGACCAGGCTGAGAAGAGCCCGGGAACTAGGGGCAGATGGGAGCTTGTCTTCTCGCATCGCCTAAGAACAGCCACTGGTGTTCTCTCCTGGGTGGAGCGCTTGGAGCTCTGGGATTAGGGGACAGATGTGGGGGTGGGTGGAGTGCAGCAGAGGCTGAAAACTGGGGGCTCTGTCCGAGGATGGTGGCCAGGAAGCAGGGGCAAGGGGAGAGGGAATTCAGAAAGTGGGTAATTTGGAGCAAGACTAAACTTGGCAGGCAGCGTTAAAATCCAGACCCCTGTGAATGGGGAGACTAAGGGCTGAAAGTCTTGCAGAAGATGGAGGAGGCAGGGAGGTGTTTCATGGGGAGGTCCCCAGCTTGTTTGGACATTCCATCCCTCAGACTTGATTTCTCACCATACCTCAGCTTCCAACTACTCATTGTCCCTCCATCTTCCAGGGTTTCTTTCAAGATGCTCAGCTTCCTGACCACCATCCCTGGAGAGCCCACTCTGCTCCTATCTGCTAGTCCAAATATTTGCCAACCCAAGGTCTGGCTCAAGCCTCCCTCGACATTTGACAATGATCTTGCCCTCCTCTAAACCTACCGCCAATACATGCATTCTACACTTACATGTATCATTTCTCTTTTTTTAAAGAGTCCACACTTGGCTGTGGCCCCTCTCCCCACAACACACATTGAATCTGGGAAGGCTCTGTGGCTCACAGTAACCAACAGAATGCAGGGAAACTGCCACTGGGCCAGCCTCAGACCAAAGTCTTAAAAAAGCCTTGCAGCTTCTGATTTTGTAATTTGGGGAACTCTGAGCCATCGTGCATAAAGTCTAACTACCCTGATGGAAAGACACATGGAGAAGCCCTGCGACCACATGGAGAGAGACAGAGACACAGACACAGAGACAGAGACAGAGACAGACACCACCCCAGTGTTCCGGCTGAGCCCAGCCTTCCAGCTGCCCCTGCCACGGCACCTGGCATGTGAGGGCACCATCTCGGAAGTTCCAGCTGAGTCGTTCCCTGATGGCTGCAGCCCCAGCTGACATCGGTGGAGCAGAAGAACCATCAGGCTGAACTCAGTCAACCCACAGAATAATTTCCATAAAATCAGTTCTTACTATGCACCAAGGTTTAATGATTATCTATTGCTACATAACAAACAATCCCCAAACTGAGTGGCTTAAAACAGCAAGCGGTATTCCCTCTCACAATCCCAAGAACATAGTACACAATGAAAACCCATTTGTCTAAGCATATCATAAGGTCCTCTTATGTTCATTAGCTCATTTCTTCCTGATAACAACGCTGAGAGTTAGAAAGGGCAAGGATTTGTGTTGCTCCTCCATTCTGCAGAGTCTTGAAGTGACTTATTTGGGATGGCTACATCAGTAAGTGGCAGAGCTGACCATGTGATGCTAAATGCAGGGCTATTTGTAGGCATAGCTGGTGCTCCTGAGGGGTCACTGGGGGATGGAGCCAGTAGGGTCAGGGACAGACAGGAGCTAGTCAAAGCGAAGGCAATGACAAGAGATGGCCAGATTTAAATGCAGAGGACTGAAAGACTCTTGTTCAGAGAGGCGATGGGGTAAGAGGAAGGGAGACTGATAAGCGTGACACTGAGATGACTCAGCACACGAGGACCTGAGAGCACGGTGACACGCGATGAAAAAGCCATCCCTGACCCAGCGGGCGAACTAAATGTGAAACTGTAGATGCTGCTTGGAGGGTCGGCCCTGTCAGCCCTGAAGAGCTGGGCCAGCCACTGGGCAGCTAGCCAGGGCCACTGCCACCACTTCGCACTGGTCACATTGCATGGGATCTGCTCCAAGGAGGCCCACACTCCCCGGCTCGGTCTGCGCCCTTCAGGGCAGACCTTCACTTTTCTAACAACTCAGTTTTGGTGTGCTCTCCACAGGGGCGCATGGGGTGCAGGAGAGAAGCAGGAATCCTGCTGCAGGGGGACGATGTCAGGTGGCGGGTAAGCAGTTACCCGACCCGTCACACAGCCCTCCTCCTGCCCTCTGTCCCGCATCCTGCCGAGCAGCAGAGGTCACTCCACAGGGCTCCCAGGAGCTAAGGTGAAATTGCCAGCCCTTGCCCGACTCCTGACATGAGCCACCTCTCCAGCCTGGATGTCTGTTGTGCAGTAGGTATGCATGCCTGAGGGATGCTGAAGACAGCAGTCAAGCCAGGTGCTCTATGCATCACTATAAGGCAGTTGGTCCCTAGGACATTCAGGCTCTGGCCCACAGCCCTAGAAGAGGTCATGGGCTCCTGAGAGGTGCCCAGGCATTAGGAAAGGGATGGAGATGGGCTCCAAAGGGCCATAAGCACACTACCACAGGGAGTGCCCAGCAGCTGGCTCCACTGCCCATTCACCGGGAGGGCTTGTTTCTTCTGGGTGGCATGCTCTGTGTGAGTACTGGTGTGTGTTGGTGCATGGGTGTGCCCTAAGTGTGTACATCTTTCAGGGAAGTCTAGTCCATGCATAGTACATATGGAATTAGTCGTGAATTTTACAGCCAGGAAACCTCCCCAAGGCAGGGTTGTGAGTTGCAAAAGAAAAAAATGGGGAGAAATATATTTCTTTTGAAAAAGTCCTCCCTCCCCCTTTGCGAGGGTTGGAGTGAGTTAGTAAACAGCCTCTCTATACTTACTACAGAGACAAGTACTCAGAATCGGAGGAACCTCCTTTGATGAAGCACAAACGGGAAGAGAAAGGAAGACATTGTGGAGACAGGTTGGCAACACCACGATGAGACACAATGAACACAAACCGCTGGGGGACATCCGCTTGGGGCTCTGGCCTCAAGTAGATGGGTTTCCTCTGGCAACCCTGGGCCCGCCTGCGAGGCAGCAATTCGCCTATAGAGGGCGCAAAGGGGTCAGGCGATTCCGGCAGCTTCCACAAAGGTGGCCGGCCACCCTAGCCAGGAGGAGTCCAACAGGCCACCAAGCTGCTGCTCCCTGTGTGGAGGTACGGCCCCTGTCATGAGGGCTCTAGGGATCCGGGGAAGAGTGTTCGTGCCCAGGAGTGAGTCCGGGAACTCGTTAAAAGCATTTTTATGATCTAGGTGGTATGGACTGTAATGCTATTATTATCTGTCATATGTATTATTAACCATAACCATAATTACATCTTACATTTAAATCATACTTTTACTCTTTCAGAGTATTTTTCCTCTACAACTTCCCTTACATATATAAGAATCTTAAAAAGGGAAAATAGCAGCCCCATTTGACAGATAAGGAGACTGAGGCTCAGAGATTATCTGACTTTCTAAAATTAGCAGTTGAATTATTATTAGTAGCTGCTGAGTTGGACCTAGAACTCAGTTCTCTGAACTGGTAGCTAGTGAAGTGGTTCTGGACCTGGGCTACATGTCAGATTCACCTGGGGGGGGGCAGTCTTAAAATCCCAGGCTTCATTCCTCCCCACCCCCACTCCTGTGATTCCCAAGTGCAGTGAAGGTTGAGAATGACCTCATCAGCCTCACCTGAGAGCTCATTGGAAATGCAGAGTCTCGGGTCCCACCCCAGACTTGCTGCACCAGAATCTTCATTTAACAAGATCCCTAGGTGATCCCTGGGCACACTAAGGTCTGAGCCTTGGGCTGGCATCTAGAAAGGCCCATCAGCCAACTCAGTCTGAGTTAGAGGTGAGAAGGCTGAGTCAGCCATGAACTTATCCATCATTTCTTAAACTTTAAGGTGTATGGTCACAGGTTGTGAATTAAACAAGCTTAAGTTGGGAACCTCTATCTCAGATTCCCTAGAAATGCCAGTGGGGAAAGCTTTTTGGGTAGAGGGAACAGCACCTGTTGAAAGGCAGGTACCTGCCGTGAGCACGCCTGCCCCACCTTCCGTGCAGACCCCTTTCTCAGACTGTGGATGCACCTCCTCCCTCCTGGCCTGTCAGAGCGACTCACCGTCTGAAGACTTGGAAGGAGAGACCACAGGGCTCTTTGTCTCCGACTTCACTGGACTCTGTGCAGGAGAAGCAGGTGCTGACTTTACAGGTGAGCCAGGCTCCTCTGCAGTCGTTTCTTTCTCTCCTGAAAGTACAGAAAACCACCTCAGGGTAGAGGTCAAGCAGAGGAGAGATGGATGGAGTGAGCATGAAAAAAAGTTGCTTTCTTTTACTTGGTCCTCATTTCTCCTGGCGGGAGCTAGCTGCTCCCCCAACCTTTTGTTATTTCTGCTACATCCTGGGGTGGGGGTGGTGGGACACCAATGGGAGGAGTCCAAGTCGTGTTCTGTTTCCTCCAACAAAACACATCCAACCACAGAATATGTCACCCCTGACACAGACAGCAAGACTGCAGAAGCATTGCCGCCCACAATTTGGTGGTGTGTAGCTCATATTTATTGATCTAATTTACACGTTCAGTGCAAACAATGCCTAGGGATAAAAAGCACCATATTTTCCTACCTACCTTTTCAAATGGCACATTAGAACTCTGAGCAAGTCAGCAAGGTTTTTCTAGTGCCTGCTTGGCTCCTAGGAAGATGTCTGACTCTGGGCGGGGAGGGGGATGGTAGAGGAAGACCCTGCCCTCAGGGAGTGAAAGCCCAGCCTGGGGGACAAAGCCAAGAGTTGAGTTCTGGGTCTCGGACTCCCTGTGCTCCTGAGGCAAAGAGAAGGGACAGCTCACTGTGGGGGTGGGGAGAGACAGCGCGAGCTTCTTAGCAGGAGGGGACTTTGAGATGGAGCCCAAAGTATAGATAACTCTGGATCAGGCCAGCCAGGAAGGGAGAAAGGCATGAACAAGGGCATACAGATGATCATGAGTATGAATATCTATCTGGGAGCCAACAGGGAGAGAAGAGCTTAGCTAAAGATCCTGAAATAAAGGAGGACTGAGAAAAAGACAAAAGAAGTCAGCTGGTGGAGAGCTTTGATTGCCTAAAAGTTTATACCAGCTCTGAAGATAATTAATAATTACCACTATTATAATTCTCTGTTACAGCTCACGTGTATCTGGCGTTTTGCTGGTCCACGCCACATTTACAGGCAACACTCTGAGCACTCTATGAGGTTTAACTCTTTACACCAAGCCAAGGGCCGGGTGAGGTCCTGAAGACACCGTGTAACGATGAGGGTCATTATTGTGACTAATATAGTATTATGCTACTAAGAATATTATTTGGTGATTGGGCAGGAAGGTCAAGTTGCGATATGACAAGAAGCATTAAAAGGGAAAGCAGAGGCTAGACTGAGCCCCGAGGGCCCTGCCAGGGGAGGCACGGGTACAGGGCTGCTCTGCTTGGTCTCTGGGCCTCCCCAAGCTCTCCCACCACCCCGCCAGGTCCTGAAGCACTGGGTTCTTTACCTTCGAGTTCCAGTTTCTTCCTCTCCACCTCTTTCTTGTATTCCTCCAGCTCCTGGTCTGTGAGTTGGCTGAAGGGGTTGGGCACCGTCTCCTCTGACTCATCGTTGGCATCCGCGTCGCCCTTGGCCATCAGCTGGCTCTCTGTAGACTGAAAGTTAACCACAGAGTGCGTGTTGCTCTCTGCACGCCGGGGCTGGGCCCAGGACGAGCTTCCTTTCAGACTCGTGTGGCTGCCAGTGGTCTTGCTAGGGACAGCGTAGCATGCAGCTCCTGGGAAATGGCACAGGGCCTCAGGGTAGGGCTTGTTCACTCCTCCCTATGGCTACCTCACTCCCAGACCCAGATTCTTTGCAACTGCCTAGATGAACGCAGGGGATCCACCCCCTGCCCCGCAAATAAAATCAAAGGATGCTCCCAAGCAGGAGGAAGACAAAGCTTTATTGCAGTCCTTCCTGTAGACACTCGCAAGCCATCACTATGCAAATACAGTCAGCGACCCAAAGTCAGTCAGCCCAAATCCAGCAAGCAAGTGGTTGGCTCAACCAGCTTCGTGCCAGCTGTCTCCTCCATGCCCCACCCCACCCCCCAAAGCAGCACAAGCTATAGCACACAGCAGTAAAACACACAGTGGCTTCAGCGTTCTCAGTCCAAACTGTTTGTCCTATTTTGCACAGTCATACATTACAAGGGGACAAGGGTCCTGAATCTCAGATCTTCAACTGCCTGTACTGCAGGTTCTGTGGGGACATTGGCAAAAGCACTGTTTCACCACCTCTGTGGAGCCCCTTGCTCTGGGGAGCTCACTAGCTGGGTAAGCTTGTGTAGCTTGAGACAGGGACTAAAGTTCAGACTCCACAGTCCTTTTTCCTAATCCAGCATCCTCCTCACCTTTGGGAACGCAGTCCTCTGAAGCTGAGGAGGAGCCACAGAAAGTAAAGCCCAGGGGAGGTGAGGTGGGGCGGGCAGCTCCTTCCAAAAGAGGGCAGCACTGGGCCTATCCTAAGGAATCATGGGGTTCAAAAGAGAGTCCAAGGCCAGGATTCCAAGAAGAGGGATTCCAAGAAGAGCATTTGGTATAAATGGCAGAGTTGGGTTTTTTTTTAAACAATTTTGCTCATTGCCTTGAACTCTCACCTCCCCCCAGTACAGGCAGCATTTCTATCCTCGACCCTGTGGCATGTTCGGTGTTCCTTGGCTTGGCTGAGTTGAGGTGGGGGTGGAACTGGGTGCGATGATATAACCTTCACATTCCTCCTGCCAATGGGCACCCACCTTGTGGGCTGCAGCCTGACCGGAAATCACGGCATTACTCAGTCTGCTCAGCTGAGCGCAGTGGCTCCTGTATGCTCCCTTCCTCACTGCTGAGGAAGGTGCCACGCCCACTGCTAGCTTGTGGTGAACAGCCGTTATTTCCAGCATGAGCCAGAATTCTGACCTTCCCTGCTAAGCACTAGACAAATACCGTTCTAACTCAAGCACGGACACAATGACTTTATACGTCTAACTCTATGTGGGTTTGTGTGGGCGACTCCCTGCCCCTATCATTGGTGGGAGCACCGGTCCTTATACACATTGTCCTTCTGAGAGCACATGGGCATTGTCCCAAAGCCACGACCTCATGATGCCATATCCACATAGAGGCCAGAAATGCTCAGGGCAGGCAGCCTGGAGCAGCTGAGAGCTGCCAGCCACATTTCGGTGACCCCACTTTGCAAGATACTAGTGGAGTGGAGTTCCATGCAAGAAGCGTAGAAGCCAGCGTCACTCCTGGGGCAGGCCGGGCAGCTGCTGCCCTACCCAGTGCCCGCAGGGTGTGATTAGACACTGTCCCTGGTCCTCACAGCATCCATTTTGCAGCAAAGCACCAGCACCCAAGATCCCAGGGGAGTTGGGCATGAGGACTCAGGGGTCCTGCTGCCTAGCCCCGGGCACTGAGGACCCGGAAGGCAAACTTGTTTCCCCTCCAGACAGGGGCTGCCTCTGCTGTACCGGGCTTCGGCTCTTCTCAGCGATGACGCTCGCCAGGAGCTGGGACTGGGGCCCTGCTGACTTCACATCTTGTCGATTTTGTTCTCGAATCTACGTGGAAAGGGAAGGGGAGAGTGAGCTCAGTGTGCAGAGTCAGGCTGCGGAGTTTAGGAGAGCATTCCCAGGGCATGCTGGTGTCTAGTGGGGCCTGTGACTTGGTCTAAAAAGTTCCACCAGCGCTGTGGGAGCCTGTCTCCTCCATTTCTAACAAGCGCAGCCACTGTGACTCAGTTTATGCACAACACCAGAGTCTCATGGACTCGGAGGAGGTACCTGCAGGAGGTGAAGAGTAAAAGGAAGCACAATCGATCCTTGAGGGAGATTCTCAAATTTTAATATTCCTACGAAGACCCTGAGGGCTTTGTTTAAAATACAGATTCCTTCTCTGTTTGTCTCCCTCTCTTTCTCCTTCCCCTATCTCTAAAAATAAATAAATAAAATCTTAAAAAAAAAAAAAAAAAAGCCTGGCTGGTGTAGCTCAGTGGATTGAGCGTGGGCTGGGAACCAAGCGGTCCCTGTTCGATTCCCAGTCGGGGCACATGCCTGGGTTGCAGGCCGGGTCCCCAGCAAGGGCCATGTGAGAGGCAACCACACATTGCTGTTTCTCTGTTTCTCTCCCTCTCTTTCTCCTTCCCCTCTCTCTAAAAATAAATAAATAAAATCTTAAAAAAAAATAAAATACAGATTCCTCAGGCCATCCCTGAGGAAGAATCTTAATCTCATAGAGGGAGGTGACCCAGAAATCTGCATTTTAAACGAGCACCACAGAGGGTCCTTGGACCACATAGTGAAACAAAGTTCTGTGAATGTATATCTGACCAACTGGAGGTGGTCTGTTACAACCTGGTTTTTTTAAGGTGGCATTAGAAATAGAAGTGAACTATAAAGCAAAGGCAGAAAAATAAATATAAAGGATTTTGAAATCTTGGTCAAAATGATATTAGTATAAATAGCATCAAATTCATAAAAACCCAGTTTGTGGGCAGGTCTCTCAGACACATCCGATGCCCACAGCAAGCGCCTGTCTGTGTGAGAGGGCCCGTCAGACCCCGCAAGGCCAGCACTCGGCACAGTGCCGGGAGCAGAGCCAGCAGACAGCGCTGTCTTTCCCATGAGAGGCATCAGGGATGTTGCTGAGTCGGGCGCATCCTGACCCTGCCCCCCACCACTCTTGAGGGAAAAGAGAGAGCAAGACAACTAATTACTACCTTACCTTGTTCCGCATGTCCAGCACTTCTTGGGGGTCGGTATAGAGAGGCACAAATTGGTTTGGGTTTTCGATCCGTATTGGCATGCCACTGCTGGATTTCTCTACCTCGTCAGCCTTCATCCACTGAACACACACAAGGCCGGAGGTAAGGCAAGAGAATAAGGCCCATGCATCCTCCCCCAGGCTCTGCCCCCTGCCATCTGGGCCCACCGGCCTACGTGGAAGGCCAGTAAGCCTTATGTATACATGTTGTCTCCCCTCTGTGATGTCTGTCTCCTAGAGCAGGATGGGCAACAAATGGCCCAGCTGCCAAAGAAGGCCTCAGGCCAACAGCCATAAAGAACACTTAAGAAAAATAGACTTCCAGTCAAGATGGAGGCATAGGTAGACACACTGTGCCTCCTCGCACAACCAAAAGAGGAAAAACAACAATTTAAAAAAACAAAAACAGCCAGATCTGACAGAAAATTGAACTGAGTGGAAGTCTGACAACCAAGGAGTTAAAGAAGACACGTTCGTCCAGACCGGTAGGAGGGGCGGAGCCTGGCACAGCTAGCCAGTGGTTTGTGGAGCGGTACCGGCAATGCTGCAGCTGCCCAGAGGCCCGTGGTGGGCACGCCTGGCTAAAACGCAGCCAGTGCACTCGGTGAAACCCGCAGCTGGCCCACCTGGACCCAGCAGGGCTGAGACTGATGGACTGGGCAGTCCCTCATTCGCGTGCAGATAAAATGGGAGAAAAAGCTGAAGAGTGGAACAGACTGGACAACCCACCAACACGGGGAAATAAAGCCTCAAACCACCGATTGAAAACACCTGTGGGGGTTGAAGTGGAGGCAGGAGGAACTCCCAGCCTCACAGGAGAGTTCACTGGAGGGGTCCACAGGGACTTGGAACTGCACAGGCCTACCCACCCACCCCGGAGCCAGCAAAGAAGAACCCAATTTGCTTGTGGGTAGCAGGGAAGAGCTGAGAGCAGAGCAAGAGCCATTGTTAACTCAGGCCCCACCCCCACAGGCAGCGTCACAACACAACACGTGGGTTACCCTGCCCTGGTGAACACCTAAGGCTCCACCCCTTAAAAGAATGAGAACACACTGAGAAAAAAGAATGGCCCAAATGAAAGAATAGACCAAAGCTCCAGGAAAAATTCAACTAAGTGATGAAGAGCTAGCCAACCTATCAGAAGCACAGTTCAAAACACTGGTAATCAGGATGCTCACAGGATTAGAAGAAAGATGGTCACAATTAGTTGAACAAATGAAGGATAAAATAAAGGAAATGAGAGGAAATCTGCAGGAAACCAATAGGGATGAGAAGGAAACTGGGACTCAACTCAATGGAGTGGACCAGCAGAAAGAAAAAAACATCCAACCAGAAAAGAATGAAGAAACAAGAATTAAAAAAACTGAGGAGAGGCTTAGAAACCTCCAGGACATCTTTAAACGTCCCAACATCTGAGTCATAGGGGTGCCAGAAGGAGAAGAGGAAGACCAAGGGATTGAAAACTTATCTGAACAAATAATGAAGGATAACTTCCCCAAGCCAGTGAAGGAGGACCCAAAGAGGAACACACCAAGACACATCATAATGACATTACCCAAGATTAAAAATAAGGAGAGAATCTTAGAAGCAGCAAGAGAAAAGGAGACAGTTACCTACAAAGGAATTCCCATAAGACTGTCAGCTGATTTCTCAAGAGACACCTTGCAGGCAAGAAGGGGATGGAGAGAAGTATTCCAAGTCATGAAAGGCAAGGACCTACATCCAAGAATACTCTATCCAGCAAAACTGTCATTTAGAATGGAAGGGCAGATAAAGTGCTTCTCAGATAAAGTCAAGTTCAAGGAGTTCATCATCACCCAGCCTTTATTATATGAAATGTTAAAGGGATTTATATAAGACGTGGAGGGATATCAACAGGGGAGTGGTAGGAGGAGAGAGGGGGAAAAGGTGCAGAGAATAAGTAGCATAAATGGTAAGTAGAAAACAGACAGGGGGAGGTTAAGAATAGTATAGGAAATGTAGAAGCCAAAGAACTTATGTATATGACCCATGGACAAAAACTAAAGGGCTGGGAATGGCGGGGGCAGGGGGGAAATGGAGCAACTGTAATAGCATAATCAATAAAATATATTTTTTAAAAAAAGGAAAATAAAGCAAAAAAGAACATTTAAGAGTAGGGGTCAGAATCTTGGCAACCAGCACTGACAGGCAGGCAGTCGCTTGAGCTTACGTAGGAGATGACTCCATGTTAATTTGCAGGGCTTCATTTTATTTTTTATGAAGAGCTATTCTGTTTGGCTGCCAGCTACTTCAACGTTAATGAAAAATCAGATTAAGTGCCAGAGTGTGTGCGTGGTGGGGAGAATGACATAGTAGAAATGAATGTCCCACCCACCTCCTGGTTCTGCATCAGATGTGCAGTTCAAGTGTTGGATACCCATCCTTGAACTTGCTAGAATTCCCCTCTAGATGTGGGAGCAAGAAGCAAAAATCAATTGCTCCTCCCTTTTGGCTGCTGTGTGCGACCTGGCCCAGCCATCCTCTGGACCCAAAATCTCAGTGCAGACATGCAAGAAATGGGTGGTCCGAGGCTCCCTGGGCACGAACGGCTGCTCCCAGACGCCTGGCAGGAAGCCCTGAGGGGGGCTCGTACTAACACAGGCCCGGGGCAGACTTGTTCTGTCTCCCTATTTTAAAGCTGCTCAACCCATAAACATAACTAAGCACTCTCCCCAACCCTGGCCTCCCCGAGCAGAAGACCCCTCTGCCCGCCTTACAGTGGTCTTGGGCCGGGGGCTGCCCATGCTCCTCTGGACCTCGTCGGCCACGTTGACCCGCAGGTAGGTGTTGGGTGTGTTGAGCCAGCGGGTCTTCTCCTTCTGCTGCTTGTGGGCGTGCTGCCGCAGGGTGGGCACCGGGGTGCCATCCTCCTCGAACACGAAGGCCGTGACGGTGGCTGGGATCTCCACCTCACTCTTGTGTTTGGTTTTCTCTTGAACAAAGGGGTAGCGGTATGTGTAGCCTGTTCTGTAGCCCTGAGAAGGACCAAAAGAGAGCCACCTAGTGTGGGGAAAGGGTCTGCTGCACCTGTGAGCCGTCCCCCCACCCCACGCACTTCACCCCCTTCTATCTAACGGCGCAGTTTAAACCTAAGTCTCCGCAGTACGACCTAGACCTTGCTGTTTCCCTGGTGTGTTTCGGGATTGCTCCTTTCTCAGTGCCCGAACCCCTCCCTCCCTGCACCCCAGCAAGCCCTCCGAGCAGGCTGAGAAAATCCCTGGGACCTTGTGAACTCCTAACCAGAGCTCCGACTTTTCGTCTGGTGCAGTGATTCTCAGCCCCAGCTGCACGTTTCAACCATGTGGGAACTTTTAAAATGCTGATGCCTGGCCCTGGCCAGTGTGGCTCAGCTGGTTGGAGCATCAGCCCATAAACCAAAAGGCTGTGGGTTCTATTCCTGGTCAGAGCACATACCGAAGTTGCAGGTTTAGTCCCTGGTTGGTGTGTGCATGATAGGCAAACAATTGATGTCTCTCTCACACACTGATGTTTCTCTCCCTCTCTCACTCCCTTCCCCTCTCTCTAAAATCAATAAGCATGTCCTCCGGTGAGGAAGAAAAAGCTGACACCTGGACACCTGCCCATTTCATCAGAGGTGATGTGGTCTGGGCTACAGGGATTTTAAGCTTCCCAGCTGATCCTAATAGTCAGCCTTCCCTTCCTCAACTCCAGGGCTTAACTCTTTCCCTGTCAGAGCCCTGAACTTTGACTCACGAACATCCCGGTCTCCTAAGCAAGACCAGGTCCCACAGAACTGAAGCTCACGCTGCTCAGTGAGAATGAACACCCGGGAATCTTGGCGGCTGCTGGAGCGATTCCTAGCTCTGCCCCGTCTTCTCTAATTCTGTTTTGCTCATTTTGGGGTAACTAGTAAAACTGGATGTTTTAAATTTCATGTAAGGCCCACTTGTATCTCATCCTTTGTAAACTGTTGGTGTTCTCTGTTCACTTTTCTGCTGAGATGTTTTCCACATTGATCTGTGATATCCCTTTACAGGACTTGGACCGTCACAGGCGTGGCACCTGTCTTGTCCCCCCGTTTGTCTTTCAGCTTTGAGTCTCAGTGTAGTTGTGTCTGTCAACGTTTGTCGTCATGATTCAGACTTCTCCACCACACGTGACAAGGTCTGCCCTAGCACAAGAGCATCGAAAGTATTGATCTCCATTTTTTAATACTTGTGCGAGTTTATTTTTATGTTTTAATATTTTTATCCTCACCCGAAGACATGCTTATTGATTTCCCGAGAGAGGGGAGCAGAGGGAGAGAGAAGGGAGAGAAGCATCGATGTGAGAGAGAAACATCGATCGGTTGCCTCTTGCTTGTGCCCCGACCGGCACAGTGAGGCTTTCGTAACCATGATGTTGGCAATTCTGATGCCCCCTAGTGCCTCACACTGACTGGTCCAGGGGCTAAGCCTCAACAGACTGGCCTTGAAGGACAATGGCAGGAGACTCACCAGGTTGTCCAGCATCCTCATGAGGGCCTCAAATTCATGTTCGCCCAGCCGGCTCTTCTGCATGGGCCCGAAGGTGCTCCCGGCCCACTGCACGGAGCCTACCTCGTGGGGCCGGTGTTTCTCCTGCTCCAGGAGGATGAGGTTCTCCACTCCCCCAGCGCTGGACAGAGCAGACACCTGAGGCAAAGAGCAGAGAGCCCCCAACTCGGGTGTGCACATGTGCGTGTGTCACACATACATCTGTGCACTGACCTA
This sequence comes from Micronycteris hirsuta, assembly GCA_004026765.1. NCBI lineage: Eukaryota > Metazoa > Chordata > Mammalia > Chiroptera > Phyllostomidae > Micronycteris > Micronycteris hirsuta. The sequence continues at coordinate 90,215 of PVJI01003036.1, forward strand.
AGGTCACGAGTGTAATGGAGACTGGGGACAAGGGAGGGTTAGAAATACAAATGGGTTGGAAAACTGAGCTGTATTTGGCTCTTTCCTCCCAGAGGAAAAGTCCCCACCTCCCAGATTTGTTGGGCATGCACCCATTCCGAGAAAGAGCTATTAGCAGTTTCTTTTTTAATGTCGCTTCTTAGAGATGATAGAGGACAAAGCAAGCGTTCAACCTTAAGAATAAAACAACGCAGAGAACTGAAAGTTCCTGGGTTCAGACTGTGACTATTTCTGGGGAAGGTGGGAGAATGGGATTGAAAACAGATCTAAAGTCTTATCTGCAATACCTTACTTCTTAAGAGGAATAGATCTGAAGGAAAGGGGCTGTTAATATTTGTTAAATCTGCGTGGTGGGTAGCAGGTATTTACTATTATATTATTCTCTTCATTTATCTGTGTATCTGAAATATCTCCTCCTTAAAAAACGCCACTTGAGAGAAATAGGATGGCTTCTAGGCCAACGGAATATGAGCATAGCCCAATAGTCTGGATGAGCAGATCTAAAGGAAGCACGCGTCTTCCATGGAGGGATCGGGATCGGACAGTCAAGGAAACCCGGAAGGAGGCAGGTGAAATGCAGATGGCGCACAGTGGGCACTGTGTAGGGGAGGCAGCTTTCGCCAGGGGACTGAGAGTGTCTGTCATGCCGTCCAGTCTCCATGGGGAAGCGGCAGTACAGGTGGTCACAGGCAACAGACTGAGCATTAGGGCAAGAGCGTGTGTGGATAGAGCAGGCGATTTTAGAGTGATCCTAAAAACATTCAACAATCGAATTCCCTTATTTTCTAATTCCATGCTCATCTAATAGTACATTCTCTTTACTCCTCGTACCTGTCACTCAGATATAATTGGTTCTGATTTGGCTTCCTGGGCAAGTTCAGCTACAGAAAGGAGCTGCACGAGCGTTCTAATTAGTGTTTGATGGTCCCTGTAAGCCTGCTCATTACAGGGGAACAGCTCCTATTACATAAGCCTTCAGAGTTTCAGTTTTTGTGGCAGTTGTTTTTTTACTGAAAATGAAAGGATGTAATACTTTAGCTTGCTGACGAACACAAGTCTGTGATTCCATGAGGATCCTGGACCTGGCCTGGAGTGTGTTAAATTCACCAGGGTGCGAATGGCCCCTCTGAGACTTCTGGGAGGTCAGCCAGGCCGCCGTCTCAAGGTGACCCCATCACCCTGTGAAGAGGAGGAAGCTGGAACTCTAATCATCCACACCCTTTTTATCCAAGACATGTGTCCAACGGAAGGCTCTATTTTTAATTTAGATGACGCCACGCACTGGCAAACATGGGGACCTTAGGGATCATTTATTCCATCCTCCCACCAGCAGTAAGAGTGCTTGTCTGATTTCCCCAGGAGGTGATCAGCTCCATGCTTGGCGAGGCAGCCTACTGTGCCACTGCCCGAGTGTTCAGGGGTCACAGTGCGCTGACAGAGATGGCAGTGAGTCGAAATCTACTGGTCCCAGTTCTGTGCTCTGCTGCCAGGTTTCCTAACCCGGAAGTCCCTCATGCCCAGCACGGAGGCTGCGCGCATGGAACGCACCCTCAGAGGCGGTGAATCCCACCTGGCTGATCAACTTACCTAGTTCACCCTGGACCCCCATCTTGCCCAGGCAGAACTTTAGCCTGTGACCTGAAACCCTGAAGAGAGGTCCTGGCCTGTCGACTGACCTTTCCCACCAACCCTTACTGCCCCGAGACAGTGCAAGGCAGTATGGTGTTTAAGAACCCAGACTCAGGCACCAGGCTGCCTGGGTTTGAAACCTGGCTCTGCCACTTACTTACTGTGTAACTTCAGGCAGTGCTTTACCCTGTCTGTGCCCCAGTTTTCTCATCTGTAAAGTGAAAATAGTACTACCTACCGCATGAGGATTATTGAAGGTAATATTTGTAAAGCACTTAGAATAGCTCCTGGTGCATGTGGAATGCTGTATAAATATTTATGACAAATAAATGATAAGATTTTGCCACCCTGTAATTTATTTAAGGAAGGTTGAGAAGCAATATCCTTTGGATGCTGGTCACTCATGGAGGAGGAGGGAACTGCCCATATCCTTGCAAGAGCTGCCTCCTCCCACCTCCCTCTTCCTCCATCGGTTTCCATGGCGATGGGTAGCAGATGGAGAACTGCCTGAGCTTCTTCCCATCTGCCTGTAAGCAGAGCAGAGCGCTACCTCTCTCAGCTGGGGGTGACCCAGTTTCATGGAACCCCAAACTGATGGGGAGTAAAGAGAACACCGTCCCAAGAGAACAAAACAGGCTTTTAGCCTTGAGTCACTAAAATGACCACAGTCATGTTTGCTTGTTTGCCAGAATCACTGAGGGAGAAAACTAGACCCATGATGGAAAGAGAATTTCAATGCTCGCCATTCAACCAGAAATGACCCGGCCAGATGCTGGGATCCCAACAGCATCTGCAAACTGCCAGTACCTGGGGTCTTATACGCCTTAAACCTCTGGTCTAACTTTCCTGGGTTTCCTTCTACACCTTCCAGCTTCATTTCTCCCTCTAGAAGCCCTCCTGCTCCACCAGCTCAAAGAAGCCCCTGGAGCTTTTCTGGGGGTTATCTGCCTTCATTGCCTGATATATTATAACCAAAGCACATCAAGCCAGTCTTGACTGAAAAGAAAGTGACAGCTAGCAGAGCCAAGAGAAGCAGCTGGCCGGCTGTCAGCTTTGCCCTTTCATCTCCGTGTTTGCTACATGGCCATCCTGCCTTTGGTTGAATTGTGCATTTCAGAGGGTCTGGAGCCTGGATGAGACACACTTCACCATGTGGGTTACATGGGCATCTCTCTCCATTCATTCTTAGGGCTGTGCTGTCTTTGCAAAGAGACAAGAACTACTTCTCATGGGAGCCTCTTCAGAAGAAGAAAGGAAACTCTTAAAGAGCTCAGATGTGGGGTAGGGGAAGTGGGCATTTCAGAGGCTCTGCCATGTTCTGACGCCAGTCAGGGCTCAGAGCCCAGGGCCAACATGTCAGCAAGGCACTGCTTTGGTCCTATGCCACGTTCTCCTGTCCTGACCGCTGCAGGGTTTACACTCCCTGCCAAGGGTTTATACTCCCTGCCGTAGGAGGACGGTCCCATACCACTTTCTCTAACACCTCTTCATTACTGTCTTAACAACTATCCTCTCAACATATTCCTTTAAAAACCACTGAGAAAGGAACCACTTGTAGAGACTTCACTAGTGATACTTCTGGAATAAAATCCCCTTCCCTTGCACTCCCAAGAGAAGGGCCTTCTTCCTGGGGTGCTGCTCTGTCCAGACCAGCCAGGAGAGGGCAGACGGGAGCTGACTCATCTGGAGCAGCTAGACCCTCCTCTGTCCCGTGTCCCCAAAACACCAACAGCAGCACCTCTCCTTTGTCCGAAAGGCTGTCCTCACAAGGACTCTACAGGCCCCGCATCTGCAGCTGAGGAAACCGAGGCTCACAGAGGACAAGTCCCTGACTCAGGGGCACCTAGCCCAGAGCCGGGGAGGATGGAGCCCAGTGAGCTGTGCTAGGCCCCTAGTCATGCCTCCCATCTGGCCAACTGAAAGGAGCGTGTCCTTGGCTTATCCAATACCACCGACCCAATAAAGCTACGGGATGTGTGTCTGACTTTCTATTGCTTGCTCACCAACTCCTCTAGGGACCCCATAACCACAGACACTCCCACCCTCCCCCACCCCACGGCTCACTGGTCAGGGGAACTTCATGATGGGTTCCCTGCACATCGCCTTGGGGTGCCCTGGTGTTTGCCTGCCATGTCAACCCTCCACCTTGCCTGCACTCTGCTTCTTTTTCTGGACTTGATCATGTTCATGGTCTTTGCAAACTATCCCTTTCAAAGGAAGGAAGAAAGGGAGGAAGGAAGGAAACAAACCTGCATGTGTGGAGTCTATAGGCCGTACCCAGGTGTAACAGGTATACGTCAGGCCGTATATGAGCACGGCAAGAACTTCTGTCTGCCCTATTCCGGTGTCTCCTGCTGTCGAACCGATGAGCCCTGTCAGCTGCCCATTCTGGCACTGGCCCCCTAGAGCTGGGTGTTGGCTGTTAGACAAGGGTGCTATACTTTTAAACTACACGACTGCTACTAAGTGTGAAACTTTAGATGAATAGGTGGTGCCAAGACAGAGAATAAGGCCGGACTTTTAGATGCTAGGCTTACAGGCCTCCCTGAGTCAAAGATAATGGGGTGGGGAGAGGGTGGCCTTTGCCCGCAGGCCACTGTCAGAGCCACTCCCCCGAGTCCCTGGGAACTTGCTCACCTGTACCTCACACGCAGCCTGCAGGTGGAAGATCTTATAAAATGCCTCCTCCACGGTGTCCCCTAGAGCAACCACGCCATGGTTTCTTAGCACCAGGATCTGTGGAGGAGCAAGCGGCCAATTAAAACTTTAAGCCTTCCAAGCTTCAGTTAGGAGGGAGAGATTTTCCATATCCAACCCGGAGCACCCTGCCCCCCAGTTCCTACTCCTTGTTCCTTCTGCGGACACAAACACCTCAATGTACCTCACATATAAAATCACGTGTGATTTTAACAACCCTTAGAAATAGGAAAAAAAATTCAATACTGAGACAAAGTAGTTTGGTGAATTTCTTTGGGTGGTGCCTGGGTCTTTAGGCCTTGGAGATCTTAAAAGTCTCAAAAACTAGTGTTTGTGTTAAAGTAAGTGAAATTATTTGATGACTAGTATGAATATCCAACCTCAAAAGCAACTTCTTGCCCCTGTGAGTTAGTCAACCTGGGAGTCAAAACCCAAGGGGATGGCTAAGAGGCGACTTTGCAGAAACAGGTGGGGAACCTGCATCCCTGATGGCAAGTCACGTGACCTCGCTGGGCCTTGGCTTTCCTCTGCGCACACTCAGTGAGGTCCCGGCGTCTGTGAGGTCCACTAGTTCTGTGAAAGAGGTCACAGTGACTGTCTAATCTAACTCACTGGTTTTATAGTAGAGGAAATAGGAACCTTAAGAAATTAAGAGTTTCCCACCATTTAGGGGCAGAATGGGAACTAGGACCCAGGCCATCTCCCTGTTGGTGCAATGTTTCTGGCTCAGCCAGGGGACGGCAGATAAAAGGAGGGAAAACCCGGAAAAGAAGTTATCCCAAGGGCTTGACTCCCCAAGGTCCAGATGCCAAAACCCCCAGTTGGTTGTGTCCCCGAGAACTCTTTGAAGCTGGCTGGTACCCACGTGGGAACTGGACGTGGGTCCATGTATCACATCTTTCCCTGCAGACCTGGGCTGAGGCCTAATCACCACATCCTCTCTGGCCAAAAACAGCCAGTTTTCCCTCTGAAGTGCCAGAGACATGGAGACAGTGACTCTGTCCCACAAGAGACTTCGCAGAAAACAAGTGCCCAGTCTTTCAAATTCTCGTAACGGTTCACACAGGTGAACATCTCATTCACGGTTCACACAGGTGAACATCTCATTCCACCCCGGGCACTGCTCACGAGGCGTCAGAGGATGTCGGGAGAGAGGGGCAGTGGTTTCTCCTCCACATCAGAGACGGGAAGACGGGGACTCTCGGGCGGAAAATGGCCGTGTGTACCCTCCAAGGCCGGCGGCCAGAGGCCGGTGGCCGGCGTCCACCAACCCAGGTTCGGCTCCTAAACTTCCTGCGTTCAGCTGACCACCCCAATTATGCACTGTCATAAAATAAGGCTTTAGACTTTAACCAACCAATAATGAGATTTGGCTTTTCTCTGTCAAGTTAGGAAAAGAAGTGATAACACTCAAGTTTGGGGAGGCCACAGAGAAACAGCATTCCCCTTTACTAGATGCTGTGGGGTGGGGAGAACAATTCAGCCGCAGGACGTAAGAATTTTAAATGTGCATCCGTAGAAACTAACCCTAAGGAAATCACCTCAAGTGTATACAGAGATTTAGGTGAACGGATTTGCATCATAGTGCTGCTTATATCAAGAGAAAATGTGGGAATAAAGCCCCTCCAATGTCCAATCATAAAAGACTGTTCAGGTAAATGGTGGCACCGCCATTTAATCCTTTAAAATAGTGATGCAGAAAATATTTAACAACATACAAAGGTATTTACTGTATATTGCTAAGGGAAAAAAGGAGAATCTATTTTATGATCCTAGTTTTATAAATACATGCGAATATATTTGGGGTGTGTACCAGAATCTCAAGGTAGTGTGACAGAGAATTTCGTTTCATTATTTTTATTTATGATTTCTAAACATTATCCAATGAACATGTGTCACTTGAGATGTCACCTTTTGACCATCCCTCCCCAAAACATCTTCCCAGAACAGCGGAGCCAAACCTTGCAGGTGGGTCCAAGGCACTTCTGCAGGTTGATCCGATCTGCTTCCTGCTCCATTTCGCCATTGAAGTCGTAATAGGCCATGTCCCCCACCAGCAGGGCATTGTGGGAGACAGGCAGGAGGCCCCACTTCATGGCTGACACCTTCAGTGAGACAGCAGAACGGTTAGCACCTGCAGCTCCCCCGCCTTTCCTCACAGTGGCATGGGCAAGTTCTGCTCTGGGGATGGGCGTGGGGACCGAGCGCGTGAGAGAGGCACTCCCCTTGACTCTCTTCCACGCGGCTGCGGTCTTGCTTTCTGGCTGCTTCCACCACTGTCCTTCCATCACAGTTTTCACTGCAGCTGTGCCAATATATCATCTTCTAAAATTGCTGCAAGAATGCACTGCAGAGAGCTATGCTGCTGGGCTGGCGGAGGCCCTCAGCCTTGAGGTCAGTGCAGAAACAGCCACGACTCCTCACTATCAGGGAGGCCCATTGTGAAACCCCATTTTACCAGCAATGCAGCAATCAATAAGGGCACCTAGTGTAACCTTCATGACCCATGATCTGCCTTTTATTAAAAGCAAGGAGAGATATCGCTTCTCGGCCTTTTGGCTAAGATCAAGTGTAAAAGCAAGGAGAGGTTTAGAAGAGCCTCTTGGCCTTCTTCACTCATTTCGCCCCATGAGTAAGCCCAGGCTCTGCAGACCTGGCACAAAGGTATCATCCACTCTTGGTCCAAATTCTGCGAGGTCTCAGTGCTCATAATGCATGTGCTTTGCTGAGGAAACCACAGGCCAGCGACAAGTCTGCTCTGCCCCGTAAGTGTGTGGCCTGGGGGTGGGCATGACGGGGTAAGGTGGAGACGACCAGCACTGGTTGTCTGCTGTCTTTCCAATTGACATCACAGTGTCCTAGGAATATGTAGAGAAATTACCAGAGCCCCTGAGGGGACAACCTGCTCCTTGGGGAGGGGGGTCTTTATTCTCCTTTCTCCCAGATTTCCTTGCCCCCATCCCCAGGTCTCAGCCCACCTGGGCTATGAGAAGTGGGCAAGTCCAAGTTCCCAACTTCTATCCAGATCTCTCCTCACCAGATCTTGGGCTGGGGGGGAGGGGGGATGGCACCAGCCCTTGGCCCAACAGGCCCTCCCTGAGTAGAGAAACTGAGGGGCCGTCACCCGGCTAAGTGGTGCCAGTCTGTGTATGTGGTGGGGTGGGGGATGCGGTGGGACAGACATTCCACATCTCTACCTTCTCTTCCCAAACCAAGGCTTCTGTAGTTAGAAAAGTGGAGGTGGTTAGGGTCCCCACATTGGGTGTTCCTTCTCCTCACTTTGGCATGAGTTCCAGGAAATCTTTCCAGCACGGTTTAAACAATGAGATTGTCACTGGCTTGGGGGTCTTACGTCTTTGCTCAGGGGGAATCTCAGAGAAGCAGTAATGTGGGGTTGCTGCCGGGCTCAGGGGGGAAGTGCTGGCCAAGGAGCCGACACTCACCGCTGCCGTGGCCGGCGTGTGCAGGTGGATGATGCAGCGCACGTCAGGCCTGGCTGCGTAGATGGCCGAGTGCAGAAAGAAGCCCGTGGTGTCCACTGGGAAGCAGCTGCTGCCCTTCTCCACCACCTCTCCCAGGATGTTCACCTTGATCTGGGTCAGGGAAGAAGACAGACTTATGGCCTCTGGACACTAACTCCCCTCCCCAGAGGTGGGCCAGCACACGGCTACCCACTGGCATTCATTCATTCATCCCACCCAGCGATGGCTGTGCTTGGGGTTGGGGGAGAAAGGGATCCAGACTCAGTGAGTGCTTGGACTAAGAGGGGACACAGGGGGGTTAAATTCAGCATGATAAATGCTGCAGCAGAGTTTCTCAAACTTTAGCATGCATAGGAACCACCTGGGGATCCCGCCAAATGCAGATGCTGATTCAGTAGGCCAAGAATGGGCCCGAGAGCCTGCATTTCTAACAAGTTCCCAAGGGACACCCGAGCTGCTGGTCCACAGACCACACCCTGAGTAGCAAAGCGCTGGAATAGAGCCATTTGTAGAATTCTCTAAAAGTAGATGGGAGGAGTCTTTAATCCTGGTAAAACACCTGTTTACCAATGACCCAAAAGCTAGATTTTAAAGGGGAAGTAGAAAGTAGTCACTGGCTTTATAATGCTTTTGACTCCAAGGGGCTAGTAGGTGTAATGGCTAAAAATCACCCGCTCATGTGTGAGTGTGTGTGAGAGTGGGTGAGTGTGCACACGTGCACAATTGCTAACGGCTCTGGCTGGCCTGGCCCGCAGTGAGGCTGTGGTGTTCCCTGCGTCACCATTAGAGAAGGTCATGTTTGACTGTGACACAGCGAGACAAAAGACGGCTCCTTAACCGTCTCTAAGCACAGACAGAACCAGCACTGCACAAGCACAGAAACGACCAGCACGTCACCCCTGGCCCTCAGGAGACTTCTCCACCGACAGCCGCTCCAACCCCGCTCCGGCCCCTCACTGACCCCTGCCCCTCCCCCACCTTAAGAACCTGACAGTGTCCTGGCCAAGGCAACACCTCCTTCTCAGAACGCTCCCCAAATCACCCAGCACAACCCAAGCCCTGACACGAGCGCCCTCCTAACACGCCCCCAGTCTCCGGGGCGCAGTCGCCCAGCCGCTGGTAGTTCACCTAATTCACCGACGACAGGCATTCCCTGGCATTATGAACAAGCTAGCGTGTAGTTTCTAAAACTCACGACAGCTTTGGCCCTTGTTCTGAATGCGGCACGCCGGGCAGTGCCGCGCTGCCCGCCGCCCCCGAGCCAGAAGGCCCGGCAGGCACGACGGCGCCGAGGAAGGGGCGTGCCGCCGCACGGCTTGTTTACGCGGAAGCATCCATCCCCTCCCACAAAGTTCCATCGTCAGTGAATTTTACAGAATGAACATGACTTCACAGTGGCTGACCCCTGGACGTGGCAGCAACTCCCCCACCTCAGGGACCTTAAACCTGTGAGTGTCCAGTGCGGACCACTGCTTTCCCTTCAGCCCAGCACCCCACTCCCTCAGAGGAGTGGCCTGCTCGGAGTTCCCTCTCTGGGATGGCCTCTCTCCGATCTCTGGCAATCCTCGTCTCAGCCTTGGACGCGTGATCTGTTGTCACTTAAGGTTCTGTTACAGCCACTGTCCCATAGAGTGCCTTTTTGTCCAAATGAGAACAGTCCCCTCTTGAGGACAGCCCAGGGGCATGGGGCTCGGTGTGTGGATGCTTCCATAGAGCAAATTTGAAAAACAAGCCCAGCACCCGAACATGCTTAGCACAGGTTGGTTTTCACTGCTCCCCGCACCAGCCAGGCTCTCTTGTGTAGTGCACAAGCACCCACACCCTGACCGTCTCATACCCTTGACCCTCAATCCTGTATCTCTAAGTCATATCTCTTCTGAACCTAGGACAACCCAATGCCCACTGACTTCCTTCCTGAACATCCCATCAGTTCCTCAAACTCCGTCCCACACCCCCAACCCAAATGACCGCCAGGCGCACTAAGGCTGCCGGCCCAGAATTTCCTCCTGGCTGACTGTGGTCGCCCCGACCAGGGCGTGACATCAGTTGCCTCCACACAGCTGTCCCTACAACGGAAACCAGACTGCATCGCTTGCCTGCTGACAGTGCTTCAGAGGTTTTGTGTGTCCAGCAGAATAAATCCCCATAATAGGCCTGCAGTGCCCTTTATCATCTGGTCCCTATCACCTTCCCAGCCTCACCTCCAGACACACTATGGGAGCCAGACTCAGCACCTCACCGGTCTTCCCAAGTGCACCAGGACCTGGCATGCATTTGGGCGTGATGTGTGCTGCCCTCCTGCTGAGGACATGGTCACCTCTGCTCAGCCTTTCCCTGCTGGCCTGATCTGAGTCTGCTTCTCCAGTGAACGCCTGAGGACTCCACTCCTTCATCACCATCTCAACCTAGAAGCTCCTCCTTTGCACCTCCTACAGCACCCAGTGAGCCCGGTGCCCCTTCCTTAGGCTCCCCAGGCTCCCTTCGTCTCTGTCAGAGCACTCTTCAGTTTGAGTTTAATCGCTGATTGCCTCCCCTCATTCCCTCACCCCACCATGCATGCCTGAAAGACAGAGCCTGTGCCGTCCTTGTGTCTGGCATCCCTGTCTGACTCTTCCACGACCCCCCTTGGGTGGCCCTGAGCAAGTCACTTACCCTCGCTGGGCACCAGCGTCCTCTCCTGTCTGCAAAGTGGCCTGATCTTTAAAGTGAGTTCTACACTCAACATCTGAGTGTGTCTCAAGCCTGGCGGAGGCCCCAAGGAGGCATCTCCTCTCCCAGGTCCAACGGCTGGTACAAGGGCCTGCGCAGCTGAGAAACACTGGGCCTCTTCCACTTCTAAGCCAGTCCTTTCTTCTGCTCTCCTCCTTACACCCAGAAATAGTTCTTGGCTGAAACCAACTTCTGGAAGTGTCTCCCTACCATACCTAAAGGAGCAAGAGAACTGAAAGGGGTCCCAGAAACTCTCACTAATGGCACCATCACTAGAAAAGTCTGGCATTGCTTTGGGACAAAGCATTGGCTGCCGTTCTAATGTATCTCCCGTCCAGACAGTCCTCCCCACTCCCAGCCTTTGGGGTGCAATCCCGGGCTCAGAGGACCAGGCCCATCTCGTCCCCCTCCTACTGGGCTCGCCGCCTGCACCTCACATTTGGGCTTGTGGTGGCATCATGCTCCAGGCACTCCATTTGCTTTGGTGCCCGTGTGTCTTCTTGTCCCACCAGACTGTAAGCTCCACAAGGGACAGGACAGCAATGGATAACCTGGAGGTGACCTGTCACTGTAGGAGCACAGGGGTGCTGTCATTTTGACAAGGAACGAGCAGCAAGACGCCGGACTGTACTCACCAGGCTGGATGCTGTGACCTCGCTGCAAGAAACTCCCTTAGGGCTAATCAGGAAGTGGTCCTGCTCCTTGCTGACTCTCAACTGGGGGAAAGACACACGTTCTCAGTGGCGGGGGCGGGGTCATTTCCAAGGGCATTCTGCTTGAATCCCCTCTTCCCCTGAGTCCACTACACCCAAATCTTCCTCTCAAGAACCTTTATCTCCTCCACCCCCACCCCAACCCATGAGAGGTAACGAGAACCTGGCCTTTACTTGGAACTAGGGAAGTGGAGCTATAAGAAGACTCTCTTGATGGTCAAGGGTAGCCACAGAAACAGGATCCAGGAGTTCCCAGCTCCCCATCCAGAGAAATGTCTACTGGCCAGGTTATTTCAATGACCACAGTGGTTAGAAACCTTGGCCAAAGGCCACCAGCAGTGCCATGGCCCTGGCAACGGTCAGGAGTTCTCCCTTCAGATTCTGTGGGGGCCCCACCGCAAGACACTCTCCTCACCGTGACGTAGGTGTCGCTCAGCTGGGCCCAGCCGTAGAGGTCCAGGAGTCGGTAGACGCTGCTGATCTTGCACCGCATGAGCCGCTCCCCCTTGGCCAGGTTCAAGGAGTCGGCTGTGTGGAGGTCATTGATGGGTGTCATCATGGAGAAGTCTGCAGGGGGACAGGGAAACTCTCAAGATCAAGAACTCCCATCTGCACCCCCTTCCTTGCTCTAATCCTCTCCAAATTCTCACTGCCACTACAACTGCAGGAGAGACTTCCACAGGCAGGAAATTCAACATTCTTTCACCTTCACCCAGGGGGAGGAAATTCAAAATTCCTCCGGCTTGTTTGGATAAGAATGGCATTGCTTTTGCTCAAAAAATCATGACAAGGCTTAAGACCACAGAATGAAGGTTTCTCAGAAGGCCAAGCTTACCATAAATCCTACAGATAGATGCCAAATGAAAGCAAGAATAAGTTTCTGAGTGCAAATTTGGGTATATTTCATCAGTTAGTTTTCATGAAGAAGTTACTAATCATTAGATCTGCTATTACCATACTGTTTTAACCATACCATGTGATAGGATCTTTTTCTTTGATTTGGAAACAGGGCAGATGGAATGCCAAGTCAGATAGGAAGTAAATTCTTCAACTTTTGCTGACAAGTCATAAACTTCCAGAAGTCAGTGTGGGTGCGGTTGACTGGATCGCTCTCGGCCTCAGCAAGACTCATCTGCTCCACTCTGGATGTGAGTCTCTTGGCTCTTTATGGCTTCTCTTTGGGAATTTTGGGGGCTGTGGGAGGGATTTGGAAATGAACCCAGGGTGTTTGAAAGTCTTGTCCTCGGGGCACTCAAAGGGTCTAGGAGTTGACGACCAGTCTGCCCCATGAGCCATGATGACTCAGCCCCTAGGCCTGGAGGAGGCCGCAGAGGGCGTCCGAGCCCCAGCACGCGGGTTTGTCAGCATCCAGGAACCAGTAGGAGAATCAACGGGAAAGTGTTCCGGCTGAAAATGATGTCTGGCTGGGAGCCTCCGGATGCTGCCTCTCCTAGCATCCTATTAAAAACCTTAATGGATTAAAATGCTCTTTAGGAACTTCTGCCGTCTCTGTAAACCTCGCCACTCTACAATGCGATGTATGTCCTGGGCCAGGTTTGCAGTTAGTTGAAACAATGAGATGGAGTCTGAAGATGAGCGTGGAGTGGGTGCTGCTGGCCCAACCTAAAGCAAGCCAAGCAAGCCTCAAACGCCCAAGCAAGTGCACCCAAAGGGCCTGTGCTTACCAGGGTGGCACACCTCCTGGGCACGTGTCCAGAAAATGTAGCTGACAGGGACAGAAGCAGTCCAAAGACCCAGCTCAACGGGCAAGAAGGGCAATAACGGAACTGCAAACTCAACCATTCCTAATTCAAAGGGACCAGTCTGGGATCCCTTCCTCTTCTCTGTGGGCCGCCCTGACAAGAAATCGCCTCTATGCCTCACCCTTGGTGGCAAGAAGGGAAGCACACCAAAAGCATAAGGCCCCCAGACAAAGCCAGGCAGGGGGAGGTGGGCGCTGTTCTGGGGAGGGTCTTCAGATCCAGAGTTCTTTGAATCCTTCTCTACAGAGTCCCAGTGATGCCCAGGAGGTCAGAATAGGTCTAAAAACAGACATCACATCCTCCGCAACCTGATCAGAGCCTCCTCTCCCACCACCACTCCGTGCGGATCGCTCCGCCGCAGGCCTGACGGCCAGAGAAGGGAACTGAGGGCTCTGGAGAGGTCTCCGTCCTCTGCGCTCAGGGTCTTAACAAAACGAATGCTTATTCCAGCCAGCCCATAAAAGTCAGGATGGCTGAGCACCAGCTTTATGATTCAAGTCTAACTGAGCCATTTATTCTAATTACTTAAGAAAATACAGAACACGCCCCCCCCACACCAAAGCCCCTAAAAGTTAAGGCTAAAGGACACTCTATTGGAAAAAAGAATTCCAAAGCTAATGGAGATGGACAAAGAACAACCTCTCTGGGCTTGAATTCATGACATTTTGACTTTGCCTCTGTCCATTCCCTGAGTCAGACACCCTGGATGCGCACTAATCAGATTTCCAGCCATCCAACTGTCTTCCCGACAGGTTGGTCAGCAAGGCAACGGGAATGCTGGTCAGCCCTGTTTCTCTCGCAAATGGAAGAGTATAAAGGTAGAGACGTGAAATCAATAAAAGAGAATGTGATAGATATGGTAGACAAATCCCAGAGAGCCAGCATATAGATAATCAATATTGATCTAATAGAAAAAAACTTCTGGACTGAAAACATATCTATGTATCTAAATTATAAAGATTTACTGCATGCTGAGGAGGAGGTGGGGCGGGGTGGGGGCAGGGAGTCCATGAAAAGAAGAAGCCTACAATGATACACTCCCTGCAACATTTCTGCAAAACAAGGATAAGGGGGGAAATCCACAAACATTGAGAAGATAATTTTGATTACCTACAAAAGAACAAAAAAAGGTTTCAGATTCCTCTACTACAGCAACAGATGCTAGAAGACAATGCTATAGGAGGTTTACAAAAAACAAACACTAAAATAAAATGACATAAAACTAGTTAAAATAAAAGAATCATCAAAAGTATGCCAGGCAAATACAAACAAAAAGTAAACAGAGATCACAATATCATTCCCAAAGCAGAATTCGGGGAAACAATGTTCCTTTGGACAGACAGCCATTTTGTGGGTCATTTTCCAGGGACGCAGCGGGGGCCAACCCGCGGCCCATGGGCCACGTGCTGCCCAGGATGGCTGTGAATGCAGCACAACACAAAATTGTAAATTTACTTAAAACGTTATGAGATTTTTTATGATTATGTGTTGCAATGTATTTAATGTGTGGCCCAAGACAACTCTTCTTTTTCCAGTGTGGTCCAGAGACGCCAAAAGGTTGGACACCTCTGGGAAGGTTCAATCTTCAATGAAGCTACAGCTACAAAAACACTTAAGCTTTCAATAACATTTCACCAAGATATCCAAAGCAAAAGCTATCAGAAAAACAAATACGAATGAACAAAATTCAAATACAGTGGAAGACTTAACACAACTTTCATTTATTACAAAATCAAAAACAATGAATGAAGATATAGATTAAATACTGTGCCTTAGAGATGAAGTCTATGCTTATATATAATTTTTAAATGATATTATTAGGCTACAAAGAAAATCTCAATAAATCCCCAACACAGACATTGAATAGGCCACATTTTCTAAACAGAAGGCAATAAAATTAGACATTGTAAACAAATCTTTAAAAGAATGCAAATTCAACCATTTGAAAATGAGAAAATTCACTCCCAGATAGCTCTTATAATAAAAATAAAATTAAAATAGCAATTGCCCACTTAGAAACTAGCAAGAAAGGAAATATAATGTGTCAAAATTCATAGGATAAGACCAAACATACTCAGAGAAAAAAATGTATAGTCATAAACATCTTTATGACTGAATTAAATATGAAATCATCCATTTTATTCCTCTCTAGAAAAAATATGACCAAAATAAATAAAAAAGTTATGAAAAAGAATTAATGAGTATAAAAACAAAAGCAATAAACTGGGAACAAGAATGATAGTAGAGCCAATTAGAAATCCAGAACTGCCTCTGTGAGAAGATGCAGCGTAAACCCGCGTCCGGATTGGCCAGTGAAGAGAAGGTGGGTTGCGGGGCCCCACGACCGAGACTGGGAGGGAGCCGTCTCACTCACAGCAGAAAGTTTAAATGATAAAAATATTGTAATGTTGTAAATCACTCAATAATTTTGAAAAGCTCCACAAAATGGATCATTTTATACAAAATATATGACCAGAAAAATATGGAACCAGTAAAACAGGGTTTTTAAAAATCCTAGATGACACTGAGAAAAAAGAATGTTTATCAAAAATATTCCAGATCTAGGTGGCTTTCCAAGTGAATAATAAATGTTCAAAAACAGAGACTTCTTATCTTATTTAAACTCCATTAGGGCACAGAAGATTATTTTTAAAAGAATACCTCAAGACCAGGGATGATTTATTTCAGGAATGAAAAAAGAGTTCAGTATTCAGAAACCTATTAATATAATTCTTCTCATCAATAGTCCAAGGAAAGAAAATGCAATACATATCCAAAATGCATTTTATACAATTCAACATCCATTGCTAAGAAAAACTCATATCAAACTAAAATAAAAAGCTACTTCCTCAACACAATAAAGAACAGCTAACGTGAGCTCTTATGCTAAAAGAATTTCCATTAAACTCAGAAACAAGATCAGAATGATTGCTCTCTAACCTGTTATTAAAGATGCTCTAAGAGTTCTAACAGATGCAATGAAAAAACTGGAAATACAAACCGAAGAGTAGATGTGGGAATGAGGGATGCAAAATGACCATTATTTGCAAACTATGTGATTTTCCTACATATTAGAATCAAAAGAATTAAATGAGAAGATATTAGAATTTAAGAGTTTGGTAAGGGGCTAGTTTAAACATACACATCCAATGATTTCCCTGATTATAGCAAAACCAGAAAGAAAGTTAAATGGAGAAAGAGTCACTTAAAGTAACAAATTTACATAAAATTTTCAGGATAAGCTTAACAAGAAATTAGTAGGGATTATATGAAAATAACTCCTAAACTTTTCTGATGGACATTAAAGAAAAATTAAATAAATAGAAGACATACAAAAAAAGACATACATCATTTCTGAAAAGATTTAATATTCATTCATGCAAATATTTTTTAAACACCTACTATGCCCCAGACACTTTTCTAAGTCCAGAATACTATTCTAGGGTACAGCACGGAACAAAACATACAAATATACCTTTTCCCCTGTGGAGCTTACATTCTAATATAAAATTGTAAATTTAAAAATTCTCCACCAATTTCATCTATCCATTTAATGTAATCCCAATCAAAATCCCAAGAGGAATTTTTTGAGGTGAAGCAGAGACTTGACAAAATACTTCTAAAGTTATTTTAAAGAAACAACTTGTACAAATAGTTGAAAAAATTTGCAAGTGAATAATTAAGGGTATTTTATCAGATGATGAGGCATGGGGAAGTTGTTTCTACACAGGCAATCAAAAGCAGAAAGCAAAAGAAAATAACAGTGATCCAACTACATAGAAATTAAAGCATTCAACCAGGCAAAATATCATCAACGAAATTAAAAGGCAAGCAAGACACTGGGAAAAAATGCAATATATTTGACAAATAATGGAGGAATAGTCTTATTTTATAAAGATTTGAAAATCTACAAGAAAAAAATATACAAGTAGGAAAGCTGGCAAAGGATGTGAGAGGCAATTTACTACAAAAAGAAAATCATGTCCAATATGTATATGAAAATATATCCAAAAATCAGCCCATGGCCTGTGTGGAATTAATGCCCAGCTCCACCGCAGGGAGACTTCACATGCACAGCCCTTGCGTCTTGGCAGGCCATACCGGATGTGCAGAGACAGGGGTGTATGTAATCAATCGATTAATGTATTTATCCTTCTAGATAATAAATAGTAAGGTGGCCACACACACACACACACACACACACACAAAAGGAAAATATATCCAACCTCATTAGTAACTGCACACGTAACTAAAACACAAAGCACTCTTTACCACCTATCAAATCACAAGAAGGAAACCAATGGTAATACGGAGCACGGGTCAGGCTGGAGTAAGCGGGCACTCCCACTCCCATCCCCGTCCTTTCACGGCTGCTGGAACGTGAATCGGTCCTGTCTTCCACCAGGGTAATTTGGCATTTTGCATCAAACTCTATGAAGCACGCATATACTTCAATCTAGCAAATCTACTTCTAGTAGTTTATCTTAAGAAATGATCATAGATGTAATCAGGTTTATTTACAAGGTTGTTTACTGCATTGTTGCTCAGAATAGAAAGAAGTTGGGAACAACCTAAATGTCAAAAAAATTGGAAATTGATTAAACTACGGCATATTTAGCCATAACATACATCCACTCAAAATTATATTACAGAACCATAATTTATGTGAAAATTAGTCAAGACATGTTAAGATATTAAATGTGTGTGAATACTGTGATTCCATCTTTGTTTGCATAATCTACGTATGTTAACAGGAAAAGGCTGAAAGGATATGTATCAAAATATTGATAATAGTAGTTTCTTGGTTGTAAGAACACAGTACAGCAATTTCCCTTTCTTGAATATTTTCTTAACTTTCCACCACAATCCTGTATTCATCTTGTTGAGGGGAAGTATTTTTGATGTTTGTTCTTAAAGGTTGTAGTCGTTGTTTCAGAGCGCAGGAAGGTGGGTTCATCGTGCCCAGCCTGGCTGCTGTCTGTCGGCCCTGGTCCACAGAGCCAGGTGGGCTTTCTGTCGGGGCCTGGGGACACTGGCTCAGTGGCCTCCTCCCGCCCTTCACTCCATCTCCAAGGGAGTGGCTCCAGGGGACTAGGGAAGAGCCACCTGAGTCAGGGATGCGGCTAGTACAGAAAGATTTTTCTTCAGCTCTGTACCCACAGCTAAAGTTACCAGGGAGCAGAATCCTCACTCCCCGTTCTCCACTCCTGGGCCTTTAAGCAAAGGCCATGTAATGAACCTTGAGTTGCAAAGCTCTTCCCTTCACGCTAATCCACTGAAGACGTGGGGTGGAGGGAGGTTCCGTATAGGCTGCTCTGCCCCTCAGAGCAGTGACATTGTGTTATCCTCCCCTCCCCCAGCATAATCAGAACCAGGTTCTCCTTCAAGTCACCACAACCCCTGCCCCTCCTATTTCTGGCCACCATGGATCATTCATGTAGGTCTTTAAATTGCAGCAGCATTGAAGCAGAGCCAGGTACCTCTCTGGGGGCTGCTCAGCTCCCCCAGGTCTACTAATGCAACTGCAGCATTCACCCCGTAGCCAGGCAACCAAGCTGCTTCTTGCTGCTCCTTCTTCTCTTCCCCACCCCATTTCTCCCACCCGCTGCTCCTGGCAGCTCCCCAGTTCCCCACGTACTCATGGAAGATGTTGGGAAGACTGCGTGGGAGGTGCTGGCCATGAAGTCCGCAATCTGCCGCAGAGCCCAGATGTTGGAGGAATTGTTCCCCTTCTTCATCTGCTCCTGGATGAGGCCTTCCAGCTCCTCCCTGAAAGACTAAAAGGAGGCCCAGAGCCGCTGGTCCCCTCGGTGCATCTCAGGCAGGAGGCCCAGGGCCCCTCTTCCAAGTGCCCACCTCACTCCAGGTCAGCTAGGCAAGGGCTACACTTGGGATCCCTGGGCCCCAGAGGATGCTGGGCAATTCCACTGGGATTTTAGGAGCCTCTCCAACCTGCTATTGGGGAAGCAACAAGGAGATGCTGGGAATGGATCCTGCTCCCTTTGCCCTGTGGGCAGTACTCTGGATTCCAGTCTTTCCTCTGTCAAAGTGATGGTAAAGACCTCTTCCCATCAGACACAAAAGGGCTTCACTGTAGTAATTGGGACATTTTAAAAAGCAGAACTGAATTAAAAAGTGTGCCATCTCCCCTGTCCACTAGGCATGTCTATGGCTTTTCTGAGCCTCAGTTTCCTCAGTTTCAGAAGGTTTTGATGACCTTTGAGGTCTCCTCCACTTCTGACGTCCCACTGCTCCAAGACTGGCTTTTCAGACCATCAGGCTATGAATCAAGCATGCCTGTCCACCAGGGGGCAGTAGAGAACACTCAGGAGGAAACAGCCAGAGGCTTAGGAGTTGGTGAATCTATAAAAGCAGCAGCCTGAGCTCTCCCCATCACCACCCTTTCAGGCCTGTTACTTGGGTTGGTACTAACTCTGCCACTTCTCCTCCCACACCTGCCATCCCTCCTAGTCACACTCTGAGTTTTTCCATCACCCGAAATGCTTTTAGCAGCTTCAGGCTCCCCAGCACAGTGTCACCTGTCAGCAAACCCTCAGGCCCATCCTTCAAAGCTCCTCTGTGAGGGCTGAGCATTCACTGTGTGCTCCCAGCTAGGGTCACACACGGCCGATGTAACGCCCTGGCTCCCCCAAAGCACCGTGGGGGCCGAGGCAGAGCCATCCTGGCAAGTACCGGGGGATACCAGCTCCATCCCTGAGATTCCCAGCCCTTAGGATCATGCCCTGTTTCCTGAGCACCCCTCAGCCTGATCGCCCTCAGACTCCATTGCTCTCCCTCCTCCCCGCTGGAGAGCATGTACCACCCTCCTACTTCATGGTCCATTAGGCCCACATTCTCTCAAAGGATTCTCTCATATTCACCTCAAGGATGAGCTCCATGTCCATGCCAGGCAGGCACCTCGTCTGGAGCCTTGGTGGGGTGATCCTGAGTGGCTTTTCTTCCCCAGGCTCCTGTCCATAACGCACTGAACCTCCACTCCCTCACCTCCTGGGGCTTTCAGGCCCTCTTCACCCCTGCACCTCAACCTTATTGTTTCAATTGAGTTTTCCGGTGTTCAAGAAGGGGAATCCCAAACCTTCCATGTGGCGCCCTCTGCTGGCCTCCTGTTTACACAAATTTGTTCCTTGTTAGCTTTTGGTGAGGAGGGAAGAGATAGGGACTAATGCTCAGAAGGGGCACTGGTAACAGAGGTGAGGCACTTGCCTCTCAGACCCACCTCCACCCACACTGAGCCAAACCACCTGCACATAAACCAGGTTTTGCCATCCACCAGAGACTAAAGAGAGAATCAAACACTTCAGCGGGCTTAAAACTGCTAGGACTCTGAGCAAGTGACAGAGAGAGCTCTTCCAGGTTCACGCGGGTGGATCAGCGCAGTCCCCTCCCATCCCTGCGCCCCCCGCCCCCCCGGGTCAGACCCCACTTACCGGGCTCTGCAGAATCATGGTGACGCGTTTCTTCTGCTCCATCAGATTGAAGTCTTGCCGCAGGTCTGCCGCACGGTTGCGAAGGCGCATGTACTCAGGGTCATCCTCAGAGAAGCGGTCCAAGTACTGCTGCCCCTGCGGGGGCGGCTGGGTTGCGGCCTCGGGGACAGTCTCCTCACTCATTGTCCTGGTGGGTTTACAATCCACTCCTGGAACCCTGCGGAGAAGGGAAGGGGGGCGGGCCGGTTGGAGCTCCCGGGCGGGGTACACAGCAGAGGGGTTGATTTCTGTAGGATGCACAGAGCGGGTTCGAGGGCAGAACGCCGACAGCTGCAGATCCAGAGGGGACGCAATTGCACCATCGGATAAGTGAACACCGGGCACCGGCTCAGGCGACCTCCATCCTTCCCTATCCCGCCAGGCTTAAGTGGCCACCCTCCGGTTGAAGTAGACGGTTCCCCCAGTGCCAGCACCACCTGCACTTTGGGGGATTTCTGTGATGCCTATCTTACACGGAGTAAAGCTGTGTACCGGGAATCCGTACTTCATCTAAGATGTCAAGCCTCTAAGAAGCCTCCTAAAAAATTTTGGGGGTAAATTCACAAAACTGGAAAGGGAGCGAGAACACTAAAGGTGGGAAGGCTGGCGCAACGCTTTCCTGCATGGCTTTGACTTGTTCTGGCCTGTGTACAGGAATGATTAGTGAGTCTGTTTCTATACCACGTGTCTCAATGCAGAATCAGATTCTTATTTCATGTTTAAAAGAGGTCTTCAACTTTCTTTAATGAAAAGAAAGTTTTCTAAAATCAAAGTTTTTCTAAAATCAAATTAAATCAATACTGAGAAATAGCACAAGAATAAACCCTGTTTGAAGGGCACCAGGTCTCCAGGTTGCCCAGAGTCCCGTATATCTGGACCTGGTCCCTGGACGAGGACAAGGGCAGCCTTTGGGGAGTTGGGTAGGGAGAAAAATCACGTATTTTTTTCCTACTCAAGCATGCATTTTTAAATGCCTGAATGATGGATGAACGAATGTCTTCTACTGCCACACGGGAGCCTATGAGAAGAAACAGGACGCAGTTCCAACCTCCACTTCCCAGCTTGGGGGCTTTGGCCACACAGCCAGTCCCCCTCTGTCAGCACGGCTAGGCCCTCACATCTGGGTTACCCAAGGGGGGTCCTACAGAGTTTTAGCCTTCTCCTCGTTGTCTGATCCCCTTCTCAGCAAAGAAAGGCAAGTGTCTTGATTGAACAGCAATAGGGAGATACTAACCAAAGAGCATTCCATGAGATTAGGACACCTGGCTTTCATCCTTAACCCTAACCCCTCCCTCAGTTTACCTCCAAGGGCTACCCTTCTGCAAGGAGGTAGAGTGCTCTCTTGTTCTCTCAGAGCGCTCCTGGCTCCCAGGTCCTGGCCTGCTCTGCCCCCGTGGCTGATCACGTTAGCCCAAGCCTCAGCCATCATTCCAGCCAGCAGCTCATTACTGAGAGCTAGTCATCCCTGAGCAGTCAGGACTCTACCCCCCACCTTACAGTTCCCCTGGGGTGGGGGGTGAGGACGGTGCACTAGATAAGAGACCAGTGGGAGTCCTCCCTGTCAGCCCAGAACTCTTGGTTTCTTTCTTTCTTCCTTTCCTTTCCTTTCCTTCCTTTCCCTTCCCTTCCCTTCCATTTCCTTCCTTCCTTGTTTGCATTTTTACCTTTTGGAGAAGGGCATATAGCAAGTTCAAGAGAAGGCACGTGGAAAAGATCCCTTAAGAATCAGCTGATGGCCCGCACCATTGGCCTAGAGCAGTGGTTCCTAGCCTTGGGTGCACAGTGTAGTCACCTGGAGAACTTTTAAAAATACTTACATCAAAGATATACATGTTATTAGTCTGGAGCGTGACCTGGGCATCAAGCTCCCTGGGTGATTCTAATGGGCAGCCAGGGTTGAAATACCACTGGCTGGATGTTAATGGTTGGAATGTGTAATGAAATGTGTCCATTCCAGGTGTTGGCCATTTCCAGCCAGCCTGCCAAAGATGGTACAAAGCCTCAAGTTTCTAACACTAGTGGCAGGTGCCACTTCCTCCACCTGCCACCATACACTTGACCTGGGGCAGCGAGGGTGCTCCAAATGCCACTAAAACCCACTTTTGCAAGTTTACCAAACCGTGACCTCTGATCTTAATTCTTTCACTAATTAGTCATCTCCTTCTGAAAGCCCTCACCAGATCTCCCCCGACCAGCACCCCCCTACTCAGTCGTGCCTGTGGGACGGAGGAGGGAGACCAGGAGTGGCAGCCAAAACCAAACATTCTCTAAAGAAATATTTTGAGACATTTGTCGGGTTGCTAGAATGGTTGCAGTCGTAGCTGCTAACATTCAAAGCCAGATTCTTCAACTAACTGAAGAAAGAGTGATTGAGTTCACAAAGGATGTTTCTGGTGGAATTAGCTCAGGGCTAGAAGTCAGAGTCGCAGTTTTGCCCCAATCTGTCATTCTCTAGCTGCAAGGACTTGGGCAAGTAATTTCCCTCTTTGGGTCATACTTTGTCCATCCCTAGATGAGGAAGTGAACAGAATGAGCTCCAGGGCCCTTTCCAGCTCTGACACTATAGGGAGAGAGATCGATTCATGTAGAAAAGACAGAAGCATGGAGGATGCCGTTTTCCCAGAGCAAGAGGCCTTCCTGCGACCCCCCACACCCCGCCATGCCTCTCTGTCAAGCCAAATGCTGCAAGAGAAACATCTGCAAAGAACACAAATGACCTACTGACCGTTGCCTTGTGGGTTCAAGTCAATTCCACGTGATGGGGTGAGTTAAGAATCCTTCACCTCCACCATGTTCCCACCCAGCCTGGTCCCTGGAACTTGGGGAGTCAGAAGAGATTGCAAGGTCAGACATAAAGGGAATGCAGTCACCACCCAATTCTTCCAGGCAGACGGCACTGGAATTCTTCCTGAGGCGTGGCCCACAGCACACCGCCCCTTTTAATGCTCCTTGGCACTTCTACAGACTGAAATCCTTTTTAAAGTAGCAAAAAGTAACTCCACCCCACACACACATACCACACAATGGGTGTATTGGATGTGAGCCTGAGGTCCTTGCGTTCCTTATGACTCCAGGTCCCATCAGCCCCAGAACCACCTGAACTCTCAGCTTCTCTGGGCCAAGGACTTTGACCAGCACAGCCTGGTATAGAGCCTTCCTGGCCTGAATCCTTTCCACCAGGGCGGGAAAAGGCTGATTCTCTTAGCTTCCCTTTGGAGTGGCTGCATTTCCTGGGAGTGGGTCTGAGAAGGCTCTGAATTAGCTCTCCACTCTCTGAAGCACCAGGAACCAAGTTCTGGGCCCGCTGGACAGGAGCCCACACCACCACGCCTCCTGGCCTGGCTTTACTTCTTAGAGCTCAGCCCCAGAGGGCTGCCCACAGGTGCTGCCGTGGGTGTGGGGTAGGAAACGGAAGCACTGACTCCCCCACCATGGCAACAGGGGCCTGCCCAAACCCTTCGACTTTGTGAACCAGAGACATCCTTTTATGCTCCCCGCTTCCGTTCCCCAAATGTTTCTTAGGTGATCAAAGTTGTGTGCAGAGTGGCTTAGTGGTTAAAAGCATGGACTCTGGAGCAAGAACGTGAGTTCAAATTTCAGCTATGTCAGTTATTAGCTGTGTGATCTTGGGCGAGTCACCTAACGGGTCTGTGCTTCAGTTTCTCCATATATATGGGGATTGCAACTGTTTAGCTACCTCTTCGTGTTGTGAGGATCAGATCAGTTAATGTATATGAAGTGCATACTTGAAATAGTGCCTGGTGCATAGCAAGTGCTATCAAGCATTTGCTCTTATTACGTGTCATTTAGAGGCCAGAATCATCACAGCATTAAGAATGCGAGCAATGAGAGGCTTATGATTTGACTGTAAACAGGTGCTCACTAAATAACTGTAATTACAAGTTTTAGTTAAAAAATAATTCAATCTTGAGCTATAGGAACAAGAAGAAGCCCATGCGGAAAAGGCTGTCGAGGATGCTGCATTCTCTGACCAGACAGAAGCGGGAACTTGTCAACCAGGGAACCACAGGAGAGAGAGTGAGCAGGACGCTGAATTGCAGGAGGCCAGCGTTCGTTGCACGGGTGTGACATCACAGAGAGGACATCTGGTCTTTGTCCCCAGTTTCTGGCACAGAGCTTCAAAAACCCTTGGGGTTGTAAAATGTCCAAAAGACATTGGGAGCATCTTCAGTTATTCATAATGAGCCCCTTCTGTGAAACCTGAATTTGTGCTCACGAGGTGACTTATGCTGGGTCCTTAGATCCGTTCAAGGGAGGGACTGGCCACCAAGAAAACCCAAGCATTTGATTACAGGGTTGCAACCTCAGCCCCACCCCCACCACAGAGGAAGGGAAGAGGTAGGGGCTGGAGACTGAGTTCAACCAAGTGGCAATTATGCCTAGTAATAAAGTCCCTCTCCCCAGTGGTGACACACACCTCCCCACACCCTTGCATCAAAACTCTCTGGACACAGAGTCTTCCTGGTTGGTGAGCACACGGTTGGGCTCAGCTGGTGACATGGCCGGATTCGACAGGGAGGGGGCATGAAGGTCTGCACCACTCCCCCAAGCCCCAGACCCTGCCGTGTGCATTGCTTCCATTCGGCCGTTCCTGACTTGGATCCTTCATAATAAAAGTGTAATCACAATTATGGTGACTTTGGTGAATTCTGTGATTTTTCTAGTGAATTATGGAAACTGAAGGGAGGATGTGGAAACCCCTAAATCTACATCCTAGTTGGTCAGAAGTGGGGGTGGCCTGGGGACCCCGCTGTAACTGGCCTCTGAAACAGGGCCATCATGTGGGCAGCTATGCCGTTCAACTTGTGGTAGCTAACTTGTGTGCCCTTTGGCTCTGGATGGTGCCAGAACGGAGTTGAATTGTAGGACACCCAGTGGGTGTCAGAGAATTGGTGATGAAATAGCACCAGGCAACTTCCATCCATGATTTATTTTGGTTCCCAGGACCGCTCTGTGAGGCAGACATTCCTGTCCCAGTTTTACAGATGAGAAACTGAATCAGAGAGGTTAACTATTGCCCAGGATCACAGGGTAACAGTGGAGCCCGGATTACAACTAGGACTGTCTCTGGCTCCGGGTCCGGTGGTCCTCCACTCCAATTGTCCCCAAACACCTGTTGGGCTGTCCTGTGTCAGAAGGATCAGGCTGATTGCTTAGAGCCTTGGGAGCCAGAACCAGAAAAGCCAATGGTTGCTGCAGGAGGCAGATTCTAGCCGAGGGCGCGAAAGAGAACTTGCCACCAGCAGGCGCCGCTCAGTAATGGGAAGACTGGGCAGGACAGGCGGCCTTCTCAGCGGTGAGCTCTCTCCTGGACATCAGAGTGACTATGGAAGCTGTAGAGCGGTGGACTCTAAGGTCCATCAGATCCCATGGTGGCTGTTGAGTGAGCAGGATTGGGGGAGTTCATACAATGACCTGAGCGTCTGGAAGCTCCTGCTGGTGAGACAGACCCAACCTCATGCCCACCCTCATCGCCACTAAATGCTACCGACTAATTACCGGGAGGCGGGACCAGCCTTGTCGCAGGCCACCTCTTCTCAGCGTTCAGCCTGCGTGCCCAGCTCTGCTCCCAGGGACGCCGTCAACGCCTACGGGATCTCAAACATCTGGGTAGAAACTGGAAAACACAAAGGCGACAAAAATCAGAGCGCCACCCCGATCCACCGCGACCCCTGCACCCAGGTTTCACAGCACAATTCGGTGGGGATTTAGTTTAAGGACTGCTGGGAAATTCCTTAAAGTGAACTTGAAATGGATTTTTATTTTAAAGGCAAATTATGCCTATAAAAAGATTTTTTTAAAAGCTTCATTATCTCTATAATTGGGATCAAAATTCATTTCAAAGAGAAGAAATGCAAACTCCCTTTGCTGAGGGTTGGCCCAGAGGAGGGGCTGCTGGTGGAGGGAGTGGAAGGGAGCCCAGAGGGGTCCGAAGCTGCTGGACCAGAGGGACCCGACACCTTCCTCACACCCGCCCCCATGTACTCCACTGACAGCTACTAAACTTGCAAATGCCGTGTGAGTGATTTTTGGGTGCTGCCCAAGGGACAGACGAAGCCTGAAGGATATCACACCCCAGGCAAGCGGGAGGGTTTTGGTGTCACCCAGGCCAAGAACTGGTGGATTCAAGACAATCTCACCCAGAGTGCAAGCGGAAGCAAGGCCCTCAGCAAATACCTGGTAACAGGTTATGAGGTATTACTGAAGGACGAATGAAAAGTTGTTAGTATCTTACAAACAAGGGCGACTCACTGCTCCAAAATTCCTGGGGTTCAAGGTCTTTAAAGGGTTAATCATCAAAAAAAATTTTAAGACAGTGACAGCTGTCCATTTTCACTTGGAACACTGTTGTTCAGACCAGAGATGCTTGTCTCGCCCAGGTCCCGCAGCAACCCCGCCCCCACCCCCACCCCCACCGTAACCCTGGGGGCCAGGCCCTGCCGTTCCTGCCTCACCAGCCAGATCAGCTCCATCCCTGACCTGGGGCTAGCCCAGCGCAGCGCATCTGGAAAGACTCATCTCACCAAAGAGGGACAAGGAGACTTCACCATGGCGGCACGGTGTGCCCGAGGGAGTCCAGGACACCAGGGCACCCAGGGCTCAGCGTTTTAGTGCCCAGGTGGCCCCGGAGCCCAGGCCTGGTGCTCACTCCTCTAGCTAGGGACTGGAGATAGAGACCTCCAAAAGCTGTTCTCTGTGCGCTGGCTGCGTGTCAGTGGCCAGCTGCGACCCTCCTTTCCCTGGTCTTATTTTTAGCTACAACGGGGTCACAGCCACCGCCTCACGCTGCTTCTGTCCAGTGCCCACCAATGTGGGGGGCCCCCCCTCCAGGGCAGGCTGGCTCCATGTGGGCTTTGCTGACACACCTCCGGATGCTGCTCTTGGGTGGGTGGCCACTGACCCTCCCTCAGGACCAATCCTGCAGCCAGGTAAGTTGTCTTACCTGAAGCACCAGGTAAGTTGTCTTACCTGAAGCACCAGGTCGCTGCTCTAATGCTCCCCTTCCCTAGTGTCTCCTGCCACGGAAGCGTGAGGTTGTCCCTTCACCTGCTAACGTCTGAATTTTCAGAGTTGGAGCAATTTCTTACGTCCACTGACAGAATTAACCCTCCGTCCCCAGAAGCGACTTGTACCATTCACATAAGACAGACATCTGGCACTCAGGTAAGTAAACACTGCACACAACAATTCCCACCCCAATCTCCTCGGTGCAGAAATTGCGTATTAGAGCTTCGTTCCTTGGCTTATGGGGTTATCTCCTGATTAAAACAGCCCTGAGAGTTATCGTGAGCAAATGTGTCGTTTGTGAAAGAGTCTCCTGTGGTACCAGAACTTTCAGACCTCTGACTGCAGTCGGGCTGAGCGGAGTCAGGACGGGCACCGGATCGGCAAGGCTCCGTGGGGAAAGGGAAGAGACGAGGCCTGACGCCAGGGCCACTCGAGACCGTTCAGCACCTCAGGCAAGGCTGCCAGCCACGGTGAGCCTCGGGCACTCTGGCCTGTCAGCCCTCTGAGCCTGCACCTGCTGTGGTATCAAGGCCAGCATTGCCACCCATGCAGCCTCCGGTTTCCCCAGCACTGTGCTTCCAGAGCCTAGCTGGTCCCAGCTTCCAGCCGCCCAGGCCCGGGGGGCAGAGCTGAGAAGCAAGGGGAGGGCACCCTACCTAGTGGGAACAGTGGCATCAACCCCTGGGGTGCCTGGCACCCCCTGGAAGGAGTCAGGCTGCCTGCTGTTCCCTGCTCTCCCTGAGCGGTCAAGCCGGGCTGGGAGGTGGAAGAATTAGGATATGGCGTTCTCACCGTAGCTGGCCATCCACCAGACTGTAAACCTGGACAAGTCATAGGTGCTGAGGGACCTTTGCCCGCCGGGATGTCCCACGGCCACCTTGAAATCATCCTGTGGCCAATCCTGTACCAGGGCCTCCCTTACCCAGCCAGCCGCTCCTCTCTGCCCCCTACCCGCCTACCCAGCAACCCCACCGGGGGTCCCCAAAGGCAGCCTTGACTCCCCTCTTCCTCACCCTGCAGGCCCACCATCCTAAATATCCCCCTATCCAGAGCACCACACCCTGAATTAAGCCCACACCCCCCATCCCCTCCACGCTCTCTGCCCAGTCTTTCCTCTCTTATACCCACACAATCAGTACCAGGGTCGCTGCTCTAATGCAAATGTGACCCATGCCCGCCACTGCCCCACTGAAAGCTCATCAGCGGCTCCCATCACCTGGGGGGTGTTCCTTTACCTTTTTGCCCCTCCCCAACTCCTACTCCTCTAGACAAAATTTTGCCAGATTTAGATTGTATTACCCAAGTGACAGGTATTCTTTTTACATTTATCTAATATAAAATTTTAATTCTGAATTCACTTTTTCAAACCAAATACATGGTCCATGTTAAAAACTGGAACCCACCATCCTGCCCAGGGCACTGGGGGCTGTGGTTCTCCTGCTCGGACCACCCGCGTCCTCTGGAAAACTGCCGCCCTGCAGAGTGAGGTCCAGGCTCCTAGCTGGCACACACGCCCCTGCCCCCACGCCTGTCGTTGGTGCTGTTCCCGGGCCTGGAAGGCGCGGGGCTGCTTCCCCCCTTGTGGATGGTCCGTGCTGCTCTCCCCTGGAGCACTCTTGCCGCTTGACCTTGTCCTTTCAGCTCGATTGTCCTCTCCCGGAAGCCTTCCCCCCACACCCCTGTCCCTTAGGCTCTCGAGTGACCCTGACTCCCCCCTCTCGCCCCACTTACCACCCAATAGTAACAGTCTGTTCCCACGAGCGCCTAGTGGGCGAGGCCTGTGTCTCAGCCGTCTCTCCTCCCCATGTTGCCATAGGACCGGGGAGGGGGCCAGGTCGGCCCTAAATAAACATGAGTTGGAACTAAAACTCAACTGACAGTGGATTGCGAGGAGTCAAGCTGGTTTGGCAAAGCAGCACTGCCCGGGCTCTGGGGTCCCGGGGGTGAGTGAGACCCAAGGGGACCTCCTGGCAGCGTGTGGGGAGACAGACCCTCAGCAGCCCATTTCAGGCTAAGGAGCTGAGTGTCAGTGGAGGCTGCATGGCAGGTGCCCGGGTGCCTAAATCACCTCGTCTGAAACAGAACATTCTTTTGTCATGTAGCCCAAATGCTGGGCTCTTCTGGCAGCCATTCTTCTTGCCTCTTTCGGAGCAGAATTCCAGCAATTGATTACAGCTCTCAGACTACCAAATGCCACCCCACAATATAAGTTCATGGTTATGAGGAGACAAGAGAAGGTAACGTTACGTGCTGCACGCCGTGCGCCACAATTCCCGCGCCTCTCCACCGTTCAGCACTGCCCTTCACCTCACCCCGCCCGCCAGCAGCCCTCCCCGCCCCCACCCCCCGCCGCCCTGCTCTTTGCTCAGGGAGCCCTGGAGCTCCCCCTAGGCACCTCCAGTTTGCATCTTCACACTCATGACCCTACTCAGCAAGGACTCTGTTCGGGATTCACCATCCTAGGAGAGCAGCTGAGGACTGCAAATCATTAAAGACACTCCCTGTCACAGGTCATTTTCTCTCCTGTCCCTCTGAAGGCCAGGGACATGTAATCACTAGAGTATGAAATCGCATCTCTACGGGTCATTCCTTGTAGCTATTAAAAAAAAACAGAAGGTCTAGAAGGAGAGTAACAGACGCCCAAGTTGTCTGACTTTTTGTTTAAAATCTGTTTAAGCTTGTGAGCACCAAGGAGAGGCGGGTGCCTGTTCCCCGCCACTTCAGGTGGAGGTGTCCCGACAGGAGCAGACAGTCTGCATCACCTGGCACCCTGAGTCCTAGGCGGAAAGATGCTGTAAGGTGTCATTTCCCAGCTGCTCCCACCACGGCCCTGGGCAAGGCCACACTCCTGTGGCCACAGCCTCTGAAAGCCCCTGTTCCCTGTCCCACAGCTCAACTCCAGACAAGGACACACAGAATTTGCTCCAAGCTTTACTCTGGAAGTCAGAGCCCAAACTCACCTTCCAAACGTGAGGGAGGAGCCGGCCTCAGCCTTGCTGCTGTGACTTAGCAGAGCAAAGGGACACTGTTGAGGAAGGGACTGGGCCACACCCTGCCTGGTCCGTCCAGATACGGAGAAAGCTCTCACTGCTGGGTGGTGGGATTATGGGTAAAGCTTATCATCGGCTCCTTCACAGGCTTCTGACTTTTTAAATTTCTATATCAGGTATTAACTGCTGCAACCATTTAGGACAGAAAGAGTTTAAGAGAAGAAAGGGAGGAGAGAGATGGTCGGGGCTCCCTCTGCCCACCTCTGGAAACCCCCTTGGCTGGAAGGATCCTTTGACCCCTGGTGGCTGCAGGCCCAAGCAGCACTCATCTCTGAGCAGCTCAGATGCTTCCCTGGTGAAGACCAGTGGCTTTTATAAGCTTTCTAGCAAAGGAACCAAAGCCTACTGGCTGGTGGGCAATTTTTCCCATTCTGTTATCCAGGAATTTCACTGCTGTGGGACAAATGGGCCTAGCATTCTTTCAGCTCCATTCCCTCTCTCTGGCCAAGCACAACTGTTTGTTGAGTATCTCTTGGTGCCCAGGAGAAAGATCTGGAACTGGGCATGAGAAGGAAGATTCCCAAATGAAAGGAGATTTGGCCCCTGCCTGCTAGAAGCCCACAGTCTGTTAAGGTGAAAAAATATATATATTTTCAACAAGCATTGAATGCATTCATTTCAGGCCACCTCTGACATTCATTTTCATATATATATATATAAATTTTTTTATCTGTAAAGGTCAACACAATGCAGGAAACTGAAAATAAATGAAAGTGTTCAATGTTTTTTAGAACAGGAGACTGGAAACCTTGGGCCCACATTTCTGCAGGCCACAGTCCTGAGTTAGACCCTTAATGGAGACATTATTCAATCAACAAAATTTGGACCGTTGGTGCTAATCTGGGCCCTTACAATCAGCACTGCAGGGCAGGGCTCAACATCCTGGTCTCCAGGGGAGGAAGCTGAGGCTCCAGGAAATGGAGTGACTTGATCAGGGCCATAGAACTAGTGAAGGGCAGGGCTGGCTTGACCCTACCTGGCTCCAGAACCTGTTCTCTCTTCTTAGTTCACCACACTTTCCTCCCCTCATCCAAATGAAGGTGAGCAGAAGCAGGGAGCCCGGTAGGAAGGTGGGGAATGGAAATCAAAATGTGGCCAGAGCCCAAGGCCCAGGCACCATATTCCTGGAAGAAGCCCCAAGGATTTAGCCTGCACCTTAAATAATAATTCCGGTTCCTATTTCTGACACAGAGACACTGAAGGATGTAATTCACAGTCCCTGCTCTCAAAAAGCCCACCAGGGACTTGGGGCAAGGGGGAGCTCATAGAGAGATCATTGCAATAGTGGGGAGACTTCTTCCCTAGAGGCTCATGAGTGGCGGGTTCCAAGGAGATCTCAACCTTAGGCTCCAGCATTGAACTTCAACTCACTTGTCAGATACCTCTGCCACCAATCACAAAACCATGTGGACTCTGTGCCTTCAATGAAGGAGAAAGAAAAGGGGATTTAGGAAGCCTTGGTGATACAGAGACAAAGCTGAACTAGCAGGCTGGCTGGGCTCAGCCTTCAAATACTCAGGCCCTTCTGTGAAAAGGTCAGCAAAACTTGCATACCATGTGGATAAAAACCCATCAAAAATGCTGTCTAATTGAACTGACGCAGCCTCTGATCCACTGTTCTGCACCTCAGGCTGTCCTAGAATCTAGTCATGGATACTTTTAAGGGGTCATCTTATCTGCCTTTTGCCTTCAGGCAGACTATACCTAAAACCAGTGGAGCTATATTTTGAAAGTTTCACTTTGGTCAAGTTCAAATATAAAAAACAGTTGGTCCTGCTTTTTGGCCTAATCTGTGAGCTTATGAGGTGAGGACCCAAAACACCCAAATTTATTTATAAAAAATTGTGTATTTATTCTTACATGTTTAAACTTCAGTCACCTTCCAAGTACTCTCCATTTGATGCAATACACCTATCGAGACTTTTTTTCACTGCTTTTGAACTACCTTTTATTAACTTCTGCTGTTTTTTGTTGCACTTCTTCCACATTGGCAAAACGTTTCCCTTCGAGGACTATTTTTGTCAGGGAAACAAAGCAAGTTGCTTGGGGCAAGATCGGGAGATAAGGAGGGTAGGGCACAGGGATCACATGGTTTTTTGGGTCAAAAACTGCTGAACACAGCATGGTGTGGACAAATACGTTGAAAGTCTTTGGAAAACATTCACTGAAGCCGAGCACAGCCTCTCGCAACAACACCAGCTGGTGCACTGATACACATGGGTTCCTAGGACACTCACCTAGCGGGGGAAGCCTGTACTACAAGGGGCTCGCCCTCCAAAAGGTAATTCCATTCTTTTGGGTCACCCCTTGTATGTCCTTCAGTAGGAAAATGAAATGTAGGCCACTGAATCATGGGAGTGGGACTACCTTGGTCCCCATCCCCTGCCCCCGCCTCTGCCCCACCAGCCAAGGAAGCCAGGAAACAGCTACTGGATGGTGTGGCGTTCTATGTCTAATGAAATAAACCATATTCTAGGCCGCAGAGGTAGAAATAAATGCTCTTTTAGCACATGAAGGTCAGAACTGCTTTGTTCCTTTTTTTAAAAATAGGTTTTGTTGAGGGATTTTCTCACTAATTGGGCATAAGAGAAAACTGGAAGAACAGCTTGCATCTAGGACTGGAGAGGAATCTGACGCCATCCCTCCCCTCTGCAGACTGAGGAAACTCTAAAAATGTACAACTCCAACGAGAGCGGGGACTTGCTGACTTAGGGGAGGGAGAGGAGGCGAGGCAGCGGGCCCAGGAAGAGGGAGGGTGGAAACTGGAGAAAATAGGTGAAAGGGCGGGGGCATCTAAAGGCTCACATGGGGAACTCTGCTGGCCTCTGGACCATCTCTGTGGAGACACCCCGAAAGCCTGACAAGTGAGGCTCAGGATATCAGAGTGTCAGGAACAAGATGGAAAAGTAGGAAGCATGTTGTTTTACTTTCCACTCCTCTCTATGATCCTCCCTATGATCTTGCCTGGTTTGGATTTTACCTTGAAGATATTAAGGAAAGAACTGTTCACCCTCTCTATGTATCAGTATATGTGTTTGCATATCCATGTGTCAGAGATAATGCCACGTGCCCACTAACTGCATTTCCTATTCTTCCTGGGCACACGCATTTCCCAGTCCCCTTCCATCTGGACAGGGCTACATGGAATATAAGCCAATGGGACGTTGGCAGAAGGGACGTGCATCATCTGTAGCCGAGGTAATTAAGAGCAGAGGTGCTTTCTCCGCACTTTCTTCTTTTCTCCTCCCTGCTGGATACATAAGATTCGGTGGAAATGCCAGGACCCTTGGGATGATGCAGCTGCTGAATGGAAGGAGCCAGGTGTCACTGAAAGCAGGCAGTCAACTGATCGCAGTTTCTGAAGTTGTTTCAGCAGGTAGCCTGCCCTGAAAACATATTCACACCTCTTCTTTGGCCCACGATAGTCTTCTATTAGCGCCATGGTTGTTTTCCCATTCCACTTACTCCGGTGCCTCCTTCAGGATCACCACCTAGCCATAGTTGAATCTCTGTTCTCTAATTTTTCCTCTCATTAGTATTTTTTTTATTACAGTTAACGCACAATATTATACCCACATTGGTTTCTGGTTCTCTTATTAGTTTTATTATTGACAATTTTTTTTGCATTCTGACTGTTTGTCAATGTTATTTCCAACTTCACTGATTTTAATTAATCAAAATAATGTGGATTTTAATTATAGTATTGAACATTTTCTTTTCTGCATACTTCCCCTATTTTATCTCCATTTTCCCCTCAGATCTTTCCATCTCAGTCTATTCTTTCCTATGACTGCCCCCCTATTTCCTGTAGCTATATTATTATATTAAGGATACCAAATAGCTTTCTGACATTTTTCCTGTGGCTCTCAAAGTAGATTATTATAACAGGCAAGTGCTTCTTTTGAGTCTTTCAGATCATTTATCTTTCCGTGAAGTGTCTTTTCTCAAGATACCTCTAATTGCTTTCCTTCGCTTTTATTCTCAAATAAGGTAAAAGCAAGTCCCCCAAGACACAGCCTATAGGGAAAACCGCTTCTAGCAAAAAGCAATCAGGAAACCACATGACTTCTGGAATCAAAGACGGTCTACGCGCAATGTGGGCCCTGCGCTGACCACGCACTCGCCTTGATAGTCAGTCCACATGAGATTGGAGATTCTAAAAGACAACTCTAAGGAAACCAGCCGGATCCCACATCCAGGTTATAAAATAGGTGCTCCTTTCATAGAAAATGTAATGCAGTTCAATCAAACTCATTTCTAGAAGGTAGGGAAATTGGTCTATGAACCTCAGACTCAAGGAAATAAATAATTAGGTGAACCCACAAATATTAAAATATGACTTATTCACAACTTCCTGGGATTGCTAAGGTTCGGGAAGGAGGGAATGGGAGATTAACACGGTAAACACCGTGGGGACCATTGGAGGGCAATGGGACACGGGAGACCCGGCCGGCCTTGCTGCCAGGGCGCCTCCTCCTTGAAGAAATGATGTGGGAGGTGAGTCACACAGGCAAGCAAAGGAAGGCCGTTAAAAGATTCTCAGAAGTGAAGTCAGAGAAATGTCAGCCCAGGTACTGAATTGATAGTGAGGGGTAAAAATAAACTAAACATTGGCACCACTGTATTTCTTCAAACTAAGATGTTATTGATGAAGACATCAGTATTTTAAATATTACTAATGTGGACAAAAAAGGAGGGGAGGAGGGGGTTAGTTCTACGGAAAGTCACAGAACGATCTGACCATAAATTCCTAACTGGGCAGGTCAAGGCGGGTAGTCGCCCCCCAGGCCTATACCTTCTTTAGTGAAAGGTCTGAAGTCAGCCCTGACATTGTTCTTGAGCATCAAGGATAACACACCTTGGACATGCCGGAAGTGACACCGCTTGAAGGGGGTATTAACCCTCCAGAGAGCACATTCCCTTGTTAACTATCCTGTAATCCAGTCCCGTCTTGCTTTCTCCAGTCCTCCTTACATCCCCTCCTTAATTTCAAATGCATAAAAGAAGCTGCAGAACTTACTCTCCTTTGAGATCGTTTTCCCTGGCATATGATGTCAATTTGGCTCAAATAAACTTATACAAATTCTCCACAGGTTTGGATGTTTCTTATGTCGACACTAAGAAAGGAAAAGCACTGCCAAGTACTCATATAATTCTACACCACCAGAAGTCGGAGGGCACGTCCTATTTCCAGAGGCGCTGACAGTGGGGAAAATGTGTGCCTTAGAATTAATGAAGTATGGGAACCCAACGGAGAAGTTAGCGTCGCCCACTTTGGGACCCCCTTCACTGGATAGGGAGATGGCCATCCCTGAGTCAGGAAGCTGAGACATGAGGCAGGAAAAAGAAGCCGTGGGCTTTGGGAGAGCCCCTCGACACCTGACTCAGGGTTTGTTGGCTGTCAGTCCTGCTTCTTCTAGGTACAGCATCCTGAAATCTGTGAAGAAAGACCGGTGTACCCTGCTTCCAAAAAGGTTTCACTCAGGAGCATAATGTCAGGAGGCAAGAGCAGACAAGGATGAGAAGGCCAGAGCTTAAAAGACAAGATGAGATGAGAATGGAGATGGATCCACTGCCTGGATTTCTTAGTCCTTGAGCTGATGAAAACCACCGTGGCTAGAAGTGTTCTCCAGAAGGACCAGCACACAGTAAGTGCATAACAAATGTTAGTTCCCAACCCCTATACCCTCCCTCCAAGAACCCTCCCATATCTGCCACTCAGATCTGCCCTGGGTTTTCCCAAGGTTGGAGTAGAGAGGTTTGAGGCAAGCAAAGGGAAAATTCAGAACTATTATGGAGGGCAGGGCTGGCGGTGGTAAATAACGCAATAGGAGTCCAAAGCTATCTCATTATAATAAGGGCCCAGGGAATTGGCTCCACCACACAGCATCGTGGTAAGACTTCAGGCTCCGAAGACCATTAAGAGCCCAGAATCTGCATCCCAGCTCCGCATCTTTCTAGTGGTGTGACCTTGGGCAAGTTACTTCTTTAGACCTCAGTTTCTTCATCTGTACAATGGAGAGAGAAACAGTACCTCCTCAGAGGATTATGAGATAATATATGGAGGCACAGGCCTGATAAATAATAAGGGCTCAATAAATGTTAGGTGCTACTATTAAATCATTTTTCATGTGGTCTACTGACATTGAAACAATTGAATTTTTTAAATCGCAGTCTGGATTCCATCTTGCCAGCAAGTGTACATCTGGGCTTACTGCCTTCATCAAATGTTCTCAAGGGAATGTCAGTGAATCCGTAAAACTGACTTTAATAAAATTAGGCAGGTTATGTTTGCTGCTGAATTTCTGTATTAAAGAAACAGGTAGATTTTTGGCTGATAATGCAGTTTTAAACAGTGGTTTCCATATTTTTGACCTGAGCAGGTAATCTGGCACTGCCAGTGTGGGTCACAAGGTATCGTACCTGCATCACTAGTGAAAATGCCTGGACTGAGCTGCAGGTTTTCTCAGCTAATTCCCTGACCCCCTTGACCTGGTCATTTAGTACAGGGATGAAAGGCTGTGCCCAGCATCTGACACCCTTGTGTCAGAAGGGTTCTGGCCCTTCTTGGCAGTCAAGCTTGGAACTCAGGAGAAAGGCATAAGATTTTTAGTCTGGGAAAAAATGAAGGCAAAGAAATGCAAACCAAAATCGTGAAGGGTTTATATAAGGGGAGATTCCACTTCCCGTCACTCAAAACAAGGGCATTTAAAGCAAATTAAATGAGGTTTTACATACTGGTTAGTAACAAATGGAATGTGTTAGCCCAAGGTGTGGTACTGATGGGAAGTGTGTAAGCCATACCACACGTCCATCGGAAGCCCGCCATTGATAATAAACCCCCACAAAGCCCTAAGCCACGGCGAGCTGTCCCATGGAAGTGTGCACCTACACAGTGGCAAATGAAAAAGGCTTGAGGGTGGAATAAATAACCTCTCCACACTGTGGGGTGGGGGCAGGACAGCTGCCTGCACTCTGCCTTGGCCTTCTTTGTGCCCAGCCTCCCTGGAAAGTAGAATAAAGGGCCCTGGTGCCGTGTTCACCTTCTGAACCCTCCATAATTTCGCCGTATAGTTATGCTATGTGGTGAAAAGCACAGATTCTGGTGCAGACTGCCTGGTTTGTATCCCAGGTTTGCCTCTACTAGCTGTGAGACCTTAGGCAAGTCACTGAACCACCCTGTGCCTCCGTTTCTTCATCTGTAAAGTGGGAGTAGCAGCCCCACAAGGTTGTCTCACTCAGATGGATTCATCCGGTAAAAGACATAGGACAACGCTTGTCATAGAGGAGGCATCGATAATAGCTGGTATTATTGGGCAGTTTTCAGCAGTCTGGGTAAATCAGAACACCAAGCCGGACCAGCTGAGGAGGGTGAGCACTGGCAAGCATCTCAGAAGAACACTGTCTGGGAACGTCCCATGAGAGCACGTAGTGGGCCGAGCTGTAGCAGGTCGTTAGGCAGGCAGGCACGAGCAGAGTAGGAACAACAGGCCAGGTGCAGAGGGTCGCCAGGGCAAGGAGCCTGGGTGCCTGGCCATGGGCACACTACCAGCCCTTGCAGACCACTGCCTTAAGCATTAAGCCCTGGAGATGACATCTAGGCCTTACCTGTGTTTCAGATCCAGGTCCAGAGAAGTAGCAAAATCAGATGAAACGACACCATGGCTGACATCAGGATGAAACACATTGACTAAGGAACCCCTGCCTTGGTACCGACCCTGAGCAGACACACCTGGAAAGCTGATGAATATTCTAGTGAGATCCTTCCCTGAGACCTCCAGATAAGAGCCCTAAGACAGGAACCCCGAGTGTGCTCTCTCTCTCTCTTCTTTTCCAGAGTAATGCCCATGACCTTCCTCCTTCTTTCGTCTCTCAAGGTGTATAGCTCTCTCTCCTAAGCTCCAAGGTCCTTTCTTTTGCCCCTGTGACTCATTTCCTGAGGCCATTTCTTCTATGGCTCACTTCTACCTCTATGACTTTCTAAATAAGCTTTCTCTTATAGTTTGAGTCTTGCCTCTGAATTCTTTCTTAGCCAGAACTCAAGTATCAAGGTTGCTGAACCAAGGTCTAACACTTGGTGCCATTTTGCTGCCAATAGAAAAATGGCCCCTCAAAAAAAAAAAAGAAGTCAATGTCTTAACCCCCAGAACCTGAAAATGTGATCTTATTTGGAAAAGGGATCTTGACCAATGTACTTAAGTAAAGAATCTCAGGATCTCAAGGAACTCCAGGACCAACCAGAAGCTGGAAGAGGCAGAGAAGGATTCACCCCTAGGGCCTTTGGAGGGAGCAAAACCCTGAAGACACCTTGATTTCACACATCTGGTCTCCAGAACTATCTCAGGCCTCTACCACCTTCAGGTGCATACAAATCACATTTAGCAGGTCCGGAATAGGGCCTGAGAGTCTGCTTTTCTCAGAAACTCCTGGGCGATGCTGATGCTACTGGTAGCAAGAGTTTTTAGAGCATAGCGTCAGCAGCAGCACTGTGAAGACAAAGGAGATCCCTGGAACAAAGATGTGAAATTGGTAGATCTAATCAGCCACCATGCTGGGCCACTGGGATAAAGATGAAGGCAAGTCACTGACCTCTGGTGGCATGTCTCCCTGGACTCAGTCGATGCTTTAGAATCGAACAGCCACTCACTGGGGCAATGCTAACGGCTCTGACTGCTCCGGTTCCGCACTCTCTAACAGGGTCAGCCGAGAAAGGCTCTCGTCCTTTTAGAGGAGGGGTAAAAAAACAGATTTCTTCATCCCTGGCCTAGAACAATTCCTGGGAGAATGAAAACTTTGGGGACAGAATCCCGGTTTCCTAACCTCAATAAACTGGATGGAGACCTATAAATCAGTATTTTTGCCCCAATGTTTTTTAAATTAATTTATTTATTTTATTGTACTGTATTTTTTCCATTGCCATTTATCCCCCTAATCCTTCTTCAGCCTCCACCCTCCCGCCCTCCCCACAATCACCACACTGTTGTCCGTGTCCATGTGAGTTTCTTTCTCTTTTTCTTTCTGGCTTGATCTCTCCGCTCCCCCACACCCTCCTCAGAGCTGCCAGCCTGCTATCTATCCATGAGCCTTTGCCCCAATGTTTTGGTGGAGTGAAAAACACTTGGTCCAAAGAGAAGACAAGAATGTACCTGCAGTGTGGCCTGGGCTCTTCCATGACTGGGTACTGAGAAGCTCGGTTGGGCAGACGAGAGAGGAGAAGCCAGTGGCATAAGTGCCCCAGAATGAGGGCGGAAGCAAGGTAGCTTTACCTACTAAAAGAGTCTAAGTTTAAAGTTTTTTTAAAAGCTGGTCCACTAAGTCCAAGAAGATACAGCAGATGTCCCTTAGACTGAATTCTCTCTATATTCATTTTCCCACTGATTTCTTTCTTCAACAACACTCCTTCAGTCCAACCTACGCACATGGTTAATCTCTAAAGTGTTTCAATGCCATGAATTCTTGTTGTATGAAGTCACAAGGCTTTACATCATGTACCACCTCCAATAGATGCGTGGCGCTGCCCTCAGAGAGCTGGAGTCCTCCTCCACATTCAGTCGGAAAGAACGTATGTGCCATGGGTTCGGGGCGGGGGGTGGGGGGGGTGGCATTGCATCATTTCTTTCTAGACAACCGGGTACAGTCATCTTGGCCTTTAACCTCCTCAAGCTAGCAATGAGGCCCCATCTCCCACTCATCGCCTGCATGAAACGCCCACCCCAGACAAACAGACAGGACCCTACTTCCCATCCTATGCCTGCCCCGAACACCACACATGGCCTGGCTCAGGCCAGACCTCTCCTGGTCTCCTGGTCAAGGTCTTTCCATTCTCCAGTGTCTAACTCATGCCCTCTTCTCAGCTCCTGCGTCCCTCATTGTTACCGGACTGGCATCTTTTTCTGCTATGACGCATCTCTATATATGAGTCAGGACAAAAATGACTAATGCATGAGTGTTCCCAGCTTTTCCCCTCCCCACAGGCTTCTCCCCTCCCTGAACTCTGGGAAGAGACTGCCTCGCCACATTGGCTCTATGGGGCTTCATAACGTAGGACTGACAGGGAAGGGAGACGGGGAGAGAACAAGAGGATGGGATCCTCAGGGATGCTGGTGCGCCCTGGCTGGATGGCTCAGTTGCCTGCAGCATCACCCCATACACCAAAAGCTTGCAGGTTTGATCCCTGGTCAGGACACATGCTTAGGTTGTGGGTTCAATCCTAGGTTGGGGCATGTACAGGAGGCAAAAAATCAATGTTTCTCTCTCTCTCTCTCCCCCCTCCCTGCCCTTCCTCTCCCTCTAAAACCAATGAGCATCCTCAGGTAAGGATTGAAAAAAAATGCTGATGGGTTCTTAAAACCTTGTGTTGAGAGAAGAGCAGCTATGTGAGGTGTGAGGGCAGCAGGTGGCGGAGAAAGTGGATTTATAGGAAACGTTGCTGTGGTTTACACACTTCCCATTCACACAGTTGAGGAATGCAAGACCTCGAGTGACTGCAAAGAGCATCTGGCTGCTTAAGTCTATCCTTGATGCCAAAGCTTCACGCTCAGACCGGACCTCATGGTACATGACCGTGTAAGTGTCCCACCTACATCTGACATGCTCTCTTCCTGGAATGGCTTGAAGGACCATTTTTGCACTTGTCTGCCACGGTCTGGGGCAGATCCCCATGTGGCAGAGCTGGGAAGGCCCTGGAAGCACACCCAACCCCCTCACTTTACAGATAAAGAGCCTAAAGCCCAGAGAAGGTGGGTCCATTAGCACCTCGAATTCTACTGTGGCTGCAGTGCCTGCCTGTGTGAAAAATCTGTCCCGACCAAGAGATAGCCAACCTATCAGATGCACAGTTCAAATCCCTGGTAATAAGGATGCTTTCAGAATTCGATGAAAAATTAACGAACTTGCTTGAACAAATGAGGAGATCTGCAGGGAACCAATAGAGATAAGGAAACTGGGACTCAAATCAACAGAGTGGACCAACAGAAAGAAAAAAATATCCAACCAGAAAAGAAGGAAGCAACAAGAATTCAAAAAATGGAGGAGGGGCTCAGAAACCTCCAGGACATCTGTAAACGTCCAAACATACGAATCATTGGACTGCCAGAAGAAGAAGAAATCCAAGGAATTGAAAAAATATTTGAACACATAATGATGGAGAATTTCCCGAAGCTGGCGAAGGAAATAGACTTGCAGGAAGTCCAGGAAGCTCAGAGAGTCCCAAAGAAGTTGGATCCAAAGAGGAACACACCAAGGCACATCATAATTACATTACCCAAGGTCAAAGATAAGGAAGGGATCCTGGGAGCAGCAAGAGAAAAGGGGACAGTTACCTACAGAGGAATCCCCATAAGACTGTCAGCTGATTTCTCAAAGGAGACCTTGCAGGCAAGAAGGGGCTGGGCAGAGGTGTTCCAAGTCATGAAAGGCAAGGACCTACATCCAAGAATACTCTATCCAGCAAAGATTTCATTTAGAATGGAAGGGCAGAGAAAGTGCTTTGCAGATAAGGTCAAGTTCAAGAAGTTCATCACCACCCAGCCTTTATTGTATGAAATGTTGAAGGGAGTTATATGAGGTATGGAGGAATATCAACAGGG